>OX377205.1:1279056-1367378 GCA_947396885.1 Heligmosomoides polygyrus polygyrus | reverse complement strand
CAAATCTGACATCCGTTCTTCACGATTCGACTGGATAATATAGATACAGGAAGGCATAGGAATACATTCTTAAAGTTTCTACCGGTGACGGCAGGTAGAGACAGAATCGTGAAAAACGGATGTCAGATTCGTGATCAGCACCCCAGATAACCTCCCTAGACAAAGTTTCAGCAAAATCGGTGACCCTGCCTGGACCACCCTTGTTAACGGTATGGGTGGCCTCCGACCGAATCGTGAAAAACGGATGTCAGATTCGTGATCAGCACCCCAAATAACCCCCCTAGACGAAGTTTCAGCGAAATCGGTGACCCTGCCTGGACCACCCTTGTTAACGGTATGGGTGGTATGTTATATGTAAACATGCTCTATAACACACTATAATACCCCTAGATGGATTAACTATATGATAAACAAAGATTTTGCAAAAGTGCAAAACAAACGCAGTCCGCGGGATCCAAACCCTCGACCCTCGCTCAAGAGCCCGAGCGCCTCCCTACTACGCCATCTATGCACTGCGCTGAGCCGCAATACGGGCCCTCATCCCGCGCGCCCGTCAGCTGTGGAGATCGTGAATCAACAGGGCGCCAACAGGCGACTTCCGTCGCCCCTAACTCTGCGCAGAATTGTATTGGGGTCGAGGTACCTGCAGTTTGTTACTTCCCAGGGAGAGGCGGTTCTGCCCATATACAACACTTGCGCCGTTCCGACCTACCGTTGAGATAGTATCCTGGTTAGGATTATTTAGATAAGGGTACTTTTTACTGGAAAGGGTGTCGGGATGATTCGGGCAACTGGTTTTCCTTCGGGTTGACTATATGATATTTGATTTGGGTAGGATATGGGATTTCTGATTTTCAGCAGACCGGGTTTTGGGTGATTCAGGTATATGATTTCAATCAGATGTCCTATCCGAATCGAATATCCTATAGCCAATCCAAAGAAAAATCTGGTGTCTGAACCATTCTGAACCTTCCCTTATCTGAATGATGATTCTATGATGCGAACTTTTCAAAACTGCACATTATCTGTGTGATACATTCATCCGGATTTGTAAAAAAAAAATGACGGATCCGAATTATCCGGGTGGACTTGGGTTCAGCATTACAGGCATCGGGCAGGACCTCCTCACAAGTATTTTTTGGTGAGCTGTAGATGCTGTTTTGGTCAATGAAGTGTATTAAATGACATACCTTTTTTTCTAAAATAGGATAAATCACAGCAGCAGGTTTCAACCCCAGTGAGTTCGTCCTCCCCACAATCACAGTAGGAAACACTCGCCGATGAGGGGCGGTCTTTATGTACGAATGGTCGCCGCGCCCGCGACGACGACTGTCGCGTGCGCGATGAGCTCCGCTGCGGTCGTGGGAGCTGTGCCTCATGATTTGCTGCAGGCGCTAGGTTTGAGTTGTTGATATCCCTTTCTGCTGTTGCAGGAGCTGGGGGAAAACATGCTCTGGTTCAGAAATTGAGTTCGAGTTATAAAACTAAGCAACGTTCTAATGCTCAATTTTATATGCTGCTTCTTCAGGAAAAGCTGAAAATATAACGCACTTTCGCAGTGAAACTAACTTTGTATACATTTTCTAACACTTGATGCACAAGTTTTGATGCTGGTCTAGATACCACTGGCCGCTGAAGTCACCCAATTGCGACGTTTTCTGCCGCGCTCGCCGCGCGAGTCGCCGCATTCGCGGCGACCATTCGTACATAATCTCCCGCAGCCCTCGCCGATACACTTACAACCGAAAAAAAAAACCGTCTGAGTTGTCCGATGCGGAACGCCCGCAGCCGCACGATTTAAACTTGTTTTTTTTATTAGCCATGGAGCGCCCTTACTATAAAGTATACGTTGGAGCCTGGGATGAGGGACAACAGCGACGCTTTATGGGATTTTCTCCCCACCCACTCACCCTCTCTCCCCCCCCCCCCCCCCCCCAACCCCCGACCCTGTTTTCGCCGGACAAGCACGCAAATATCACTAGCTGCAGCTACTGATTAGCAGAAAGTAGGCAATTGCATGGCCCCGTAACGATTTCCCTGAATTTCACACCGAAACTGCGCTGGACCACTCAGATGTTTTTTTTTCGGTTGTGTTAATCAAACACTGTAGCAAATCGACTCAATCGCTGGGTTGTAGTGCTGGACTATCTCCAAGCAACGGTTACCCAGATTCAGCGGTGACCCACCGGGTTTACCATGAAGGGCCGTTCATCGTCCACGAACCCGAGAGTTCTGTCACACGAACAAGGTGCGCGAACCGCTTGGCGTCGAGACGTTCCTGGGATGCAGGGTTTTCTGCGCGGGACACCTCTCGCTACCAATATCGATCGCATGCGTCCCTGGTCGATATTGGTGGTTTTCATGACGCTTCGCTGCCTGGTCACCAAAGTATGGATCCGAATGCGTCTTCTCCATTGATCCATTGATCTTACCCTTCACCTTGCACATCGTTACGAGTGCTGTTCAAAGATGCGGAATGAGGTGGCTTGGAGGGGAGGGGGAGTCAGGGGCTCAACATGCCGGTCAGCCCTGTACAACATTTTTTGCTGCACGTGTTTGAAAATTCGGTGCAACACTGGTGTGTTCTACCACAGTAGTGAACCTTTAACAATTTTGCGCCGAAATCGGTGCACCTTTTGTATTACGACACATGGCAGCTCGAGTATAAACCCAAGCTACAATTTTATACTCGTGCGGATGTAAATCTTCAGCATTTCTCTTTTTTTTTAGGAATCAGGAGGAGCAGATGAAGGAACGGAAGGAAAAGGAGCAATTGGACAAACAAAAAGAACACTCTTCTGACGCCAAAGGTTTGTTGGGTTCTGAACGCAATCACTGAAACTGGCGTTTGTTACCATTTTCACGTCAACTACGACACTTTTCAATGCAAACTTCTTTTTACTGTTCTGAACAAGCTTGGCGCTTTTGAAATCAAGCTGAATTTCTACCACATCGAAACGAAACCAACGTTCAGATCAGACTAGAGACCCTCCGAAACGGTTAGAACAAGATATTGTCCAGGAAAATTTTGCATGACTTTCACTGAGTTTTTCAGAAATGTGTGAACACACTGTTTGAAATTTTATCGAACACATGTTTTGAAATTTCATTGAACACACAATTAGAAAATTTATAAGAGTTCTGTTTTTTAAGGAAAAACGATGTTTGAAAGCTGGTTTTAAAATGCATGAAGGCAGCAATCTTTACAGCTAGAAGAGGTTGCGGCACTCCTGCAGTTTAATACAGACTTTAAACAATTGTTTTTCTATAACTTTGAAATTTGATAACATTTAACAGCGTGTTCATTTATTGGGCTAAGTGTAGTGGAAATTTTCAAGAAAAATCTTATTAGATTTCCCTCGGATAAAAAATTATTCTAACCGTCTCGGAGAGTCTAGCTTCATCTGGAGGACGCAGTGTTTTGATTTCGGAGATGATCAGTTTGATTTCAGATTCACCAAGCCTTCCTAGAATTGTTCATTTTGACGTGAAAATGGTGCATTTTGAGTAGTAGGTTCGAACATTAGTGATTGGTAGAATATTTCTTGTATTCTACAATTTTTAGAAGGATTTCAACTCCTTGTTTTCGCAGATTGCAATGACTTTTCGCTACATCTGGTTTCGCAGTGCAAATGCATCCAAATCTTACAATGCTATTGTTCAGCATCTGTAGCCAAGCAGCCTGAAGAGAATGGCAACAGTGGTGGCGATCACTTGGAGGAGCTGGACTATGGAGAAGCTGAAGTAGAAGCAGATGCTGATGCGGACGAGAAGGACACGAAGGATGAGGTAGGCTGCCCTCGAATTGACGTTCATTCTCTGTATCTGAAGGCACAACAGATCAGTTCTAGGATAGTATTTTCCTATTCAGGTTCTGGAATTGGACGAGAAGGAAATCCGCAAGCAAAAACGACGATTAGCCGCCGAAGCGGAATCTTCGCAGGAGCGAGGGGGAGAAAAGCGGAGAAAGGTGTCACCTTCAAGGTATGTGCAGGTTCGTGTGTCCTGTTGAGATGCGAAGTCCGAGGTTTCCTTTAGGCATCCAGAGTCGGAACTGATTCACATCCGTGGTCTAACGAGGCCGTTCACCGATCGAGCCCTGAAGGCAGAAATTATGAAGAGTGGAGGAGAGATTGTTGACTTCTGGATCGACAGCGTCAAAAGCCACTGTATTGTTCAGGTAAGGATTTGTGTCACCTAAAAAGTACTGTAGAATTATCGTTTCTTTTTAAAATCTTTGAGATTGGAGTTGGATTAAAAGTCGCTCTCCCCTCCCTTCCTAAAGAGTAGTGAAGGAGTATCATTCCAATAACTCAAATCAGGAAAAGTGGAAAATCCTTAGAAGATAACTCGTCCTGATTGGGTCCTAATGTCAGCCAAAGTTGTCCAGAAGAAGATGCACAGATATGTGAGGGAGCCCTCAATTTATACACCAGTCGCTATTATCGGGACGACAGTATGATGGCCATCGATCGGTCATTCGTGCTGACTAATCGATCCATCGGTGGTTTCAACGCTATCCTACTGTGTGGCTGCTTGTTCACAAACTGCCCTCAGAAGAAGTGAGCGCCTTCGTAGCAGTGGAGCTTTCTCTGGGTCACTTTGACACGCCTTCGGGATGGATGACCATATCGAAATCAAGACTGGATTCCCCGAATTTTTCTCCATTGGGGAGGGGGTTGTCGCTACATTCCGAATCAAGGTTCTTGTTTTAGGGTTCTCGCCGAGGCCAATCAAGCCTTACACCCCTCTTGTCGGTCAATTGCTACCACACTTGTCGAGGAGGCGTAAAGCAATGACTTGTCTATCTGTTGGCCTCCACAAGTCATTGAATAGGCGAAATACACATCCAAGTTGCCTCCATAATATCCCGTAGAAGTAGAATGCATGGCGCATCCCGAAAAGCGATTTGATAACGCCAACCTTTATCCTCTTCACCAGTGAAGGTCAGTGTAATCACCATGTGGAATGCGCAAAACGCTCTACTTCTACGGTATGTGGCAATTTGAACGCTTATGTGGCCATACAGTGACTTACTGTAGTCTGCCGATGAGCAATTCAGCTCTTTATCTGGTTCTGTCCTAGTCGGGGAGAAGGGCACACAACTAAAAATTATGCAAATTTGGGATTTATGGTCGTGGTGAGAGGCCCACTTAGCTTTAAACCGTGGTGATTTTTTTGGTTTTTGTGAATTTTGTCAGCATGGTCCCTGTTTTGTCTTGTAGAACCCATTCCATGAATCCCAAGTCAGTTTGTTGCATAATTTTTAGTTATGTGTCCCTCCGCCTGACTAGGATAGATTCCGTTATCTTTATGTTACAAGTCCGATAGCAGCCCTCAACCTCGGGGGATGGAAGGCTTGGTTCACCTCAGCGAAACCCGGACCAAGAACCTCCACGGTGCAGGCGACACCCAGTGACTCCTTCGACTGCGCTACCATGCGCTTTTTGCTGAGGGTGTTTATAGAGAAAGAGGAGCTGGAGGAGTTCATACTAAAGCAGCAAGACAACGTGGAAATCGCCGGTACCGATTGCGCTGCTTAGTCGATATTAGTGGTTTTCGTGATATACCACGGGCTTTAGAATGCACCCTGCTTAATAAAAACTCCATTTGTATAATGTATAAAAAAATACTATTTGTTCCAGATGCGATCAGTGGAAGAAGCCCGAGAGGTCCGCCTTGCTATGCACAATACTCAGTGGCCGGCCGCGAATCCGAAAACATTGTCTGTGCAGTTTGACACTAAAGAAAATGTAGGTTTTCCAAAACTACAAAGCGGCTGGAGCCTTCAGGTCTTTTACTATTGTTAAGGAATGCGTTGATGATTTTTGATTCTCTAATTGCCCTAATTTTACTCAGTTTTAGATCGAAAAAGCGGGTGAATTTCAGCTAGAAAGGCACCGTAGTGCTGCTTCGAGTGCTACCGCTTCATCCACACCGGCGTTAGCCGCTCGTACTGAGCGAAAGCCGTCAGAGCGAGAGAGACCTGTCATCGGAGCGCTTCCGGGACGGAATCCAAGCTTAAAAATTACGGTAGGCAGTTCTCACACTCGTGGAGAAGTGATGTTGTCGTCGATTTATGTGGATTTTTTTGCAGGTTGAAGCTGCTATGCGTGAGAATGAGAAGCGAGAAGAGAACAAGAGCAAAGAAAGACGAGAGCGATCACGCACAGAAAAACGTCCCGACAGTAAGGAGGAGAGGCACGACAGGTCTGAGGAGAAGCGACACTCGGAAGACAAGCATTCATCGGTATGTTCTCATCTATGGTAGGATAGCCAACCGCAGTCTGCCTTACCCCAATTTGTGCCCTTTTTCCAGAAAAAGGACGAGGTTGACAGGAAACGGCCTCGCTCCGAAACGCCGCCGTTCAGCCGGGGAGCCACGGAAAAGCGAGATCGAAAGGATCCGCCGCTTCATCGTCACGAACGCGAACGTGATCTCGACAAGAAGCGTGACGATGATATCAGAGGAAGGCGTAGTAGGCTCGACGATGAGGAGAAGGAGAAGGTACGAGAAGAGAAGCCGATCAAGACTGCCGACGAGTTGTTCATGAAGACCAAAGCACTACCTGCTATCTATTTTCTCCCGCTGACGGATGAGGAAGTAAGTATTCGTTTGCTTGGACGTGATTAAGTCGTGCGAAGCGCCTGCTACTGTGCGCTTTCCAAATCCACCAACAATGGATCGGTTCCTGCGCAGGCCAATAAATCCTCCCTTTACTTGAAATTTCGTGCCAAACTTGTCTGGAAATTGTCCATCTGCTGGCCATCACAGGCTAAATATGCCTTCAAGTCACCTTCACAGTATGTATAGAGGTGTAAGGCGTGGTGCATCTCTCGAAGAGGGTGACTTTGCTTTCTCGTCTAAATTGTCTGCTAGAAGGTGTTTATAGTTGGACTGTTCTGGAACATCATCTGATCCATACTTTTTTCTTTTTTTTCTCGAATTTCCTATTATAGTTGAGGACGACCGATTATATTCGAAATACAATTTCAATAGTCGAATATTCGATATTTTTAGACTTTCGAATATTCGTTCGAATTTCGAACACTGATGGTTTGTTCAACTTTTTCAAACCATCAATGCTCGAATTCGTTCGAATTCGAACGTCTAGAGCTAGCCATATTCGAAAATCGAATATTTCAACTTTATTCGAAAACGGAACATTCCTTCCCAAATATCGAACAAACAAAAAATGTGTCTTACCAGGAAACTACCTCAACGGTAGGTCGGAAATGCCTAAATGTTGTATATGGGCAGAATCGCCTTTCTCTGGGAAACAACAAAATGTAAATATCTCGACCGCAATACAACTCTGCGCAGACTTAGGGACGACGGAATTTGGGCCATTGGGGGCGTTAGCCTATGCCTGCAGGCGGAGGACGGGCTCAGGTTAGCTGGAAGCAGCGATAACGAGCGAACGATGGTGGCGCAGTGGGTAGAGGGGCGGCGTAACCCCTATAATCGCTGTTCCCAGCCAACCTGAGCTCGTCCTCCGCGTGCAGGCAAAGGGCTAATGCCGCCAACGGTCAAGCTTCCGTCGTCCCTAACTGTGCGCAGAGTAGTACTGGGGTCGAGACATTTGCATTTTGTTGTTTCCCAGAGAGAGGCGATTCTGCTCATATACGACACCTGAGCCGTTCCGACCTACCGTTGAAATAGTCTCCTGGTTAGTCGATCATCGACCATTAGAAGAAATTCATGAGCGAGCAAATTCGTTCGTCAACTCGCTTGACATTTTTCGACGTCGAATTTATTCATTCATTCATTTGTTCAATAAAATTTCTCAAAAAACACAACTATAGTACTAATACCGATTCGGTGGCGCTGAAGATCAACGCTTCTCCGCTCGGTGACTGAGGTATAAATTCCGCTTACATCATTCGAAAAATTTATAAGCGAACAAAGTTCGTTCGTTCATTCGCTCTCATTGAATAAATTCGATCATTCATTCGTTCTAAAACTTTCGACATAGAATTTATTCGATCATTTATTTGTTCGATAGAATTTCTCAAAAGCACAAGTATATTCCCTATCTTTGTCGTTTTCGCGTTGAACGTTGCAGCGTTCAAATTGAACTGGATACCTTCCAAGTCTAATTGGTGCGAAAGTCCAGTTCGACGTGAAAATCGTATAGATATAACTATCCTAAGCAGAGGTGGATTTCTGGGGATTTAGAAGCGCAACAAAGACGTTCGCGAAGTCATATTGAAGTAGGGAATGGGCGTATCTTCAGAAGTGCTTGATTAGCCTTAGCCTTGATAATTTATTTATTTATTCACAGTGTGGTGGTAGCCACACAGATAATTTTTAAAAAACAGAATAGTAACACATATACATTAATAACGCAAAGTTTGTAAACAAGGTAGGCACCAGTAATTGAGAACGGAAACACTTATAGCAACGTAACATTAGACAGCGGACAAGCGAGCGAGTACTCAGACAATCCTAAGAGGTTCTTTTTTGTGCTAGAAGTGAGTGGAACTCCCGTAAGCTTCTCTAGGTCAAGAATGTTGGTCTGACTGTGGTCCTCGTACCGGAACGTATAGCAGAAGCTGACCTCTCCTTGTTCTAGACAGATGGCCTCGAAAAAATACACGTGTTTATGTGCACCTTGTGGGCAAGAATCTTGAAAAATATCTTGAGGTCGGATGATTTCCTTCTGCATTTAAGAGACCCTGATCCCAACATCCTTTGCATCGGATTATCTGTTCTCGTTTCAGGCACAAGCACGACAGGAGAAGCTACAGGCGGAGAAGAAGAAGCGAGAGCAGAGGGAGCAGGAGCGAGAAAAAGAACGGGAGGAGAAAAAGGCCCGAGTCTGACACTGATATTCTGACGCGCCGTGAAGTGTGCTCGCGATGGACGTCCTCCATGCGTGCATCCGTCCGACGATGATTCCGAGTATCTTAGTTTGGGTGTAACCGTTTCTTTTCTTTCGTTTCGTAGCTGGCATCATTTCTTCTCAAAACTGTTGTGGATTTTTATCATCTCCATTATTTATACCTTTTCTATATTTTACACATATAATTGTATGTGTTATTTTCAACAGCGTCCGTTCATCGGTGTAGTGGTACGTGTATGGCGGCGCGTAACTAGCGATGACCCTATATGGCCAAGTGATGAGGATGATGATGGAATGGAGGGAACGGATGATTATCAAGTGCAGCTTAGTCGATTTGACGTGATCAGAGTGAATGGAGATCCGCGAGATCTGCCCGTCGTCGTCGCCGTCGCCGTCCTCGTCGTGCTGCAGCCACCGGAAGCCGTGCTGGTGATGATGATCGCCGTCCGAATGCGTCTCGACCTCTCCAGAAGCGACACCCTCCGCCTCCAGAGCCGAGTCGTCGCTACGAGTGGCTGTGCCGTGCCGACCATTGTATCCGTTGTGGATGTCTCTACCGTGGAAATACTTCAACCTGTTGCAGTTCCCGTTCATGTTCCAGAAATCAGAATAAATATCGTTCGTGCTATTGTCTTCTGGGTGTTTAATGCAACGTTGGTGACTACTGAGATATCTTGGCCGTGCGAGCTATGAGGTTTAAGCTGCTTTTCTGGCTTCTGAACAACGTATTCTGCCGTAGCTTCTATACTTCAGACATTAGGGCCTGTTCATAGTCCGCGATAGCGTGACCGATCTCCCGGGCAAGGTATACATACCCATTTCTGGCTATGAATAGCTAGCCATCAATCGATATGGATTCTTTGTTCGGGGGACCAGTCGCTGTAGTCGCGATCTCTAAAAGGCATGTTAATATAGATCATAACTCTCTTGGGTACTTCTGGCACATTGCTTGCTTGATTAGTGGCTAAGCTACTGTAGAGGTTAGGGTGTTCATTGTTTCAACTCTTACTCTTTAAGCAACTTATGCGAAATCTTCGAGTAAAGAGTCTCAATTGGCGTATTCAAAACGGCTAATCTGGCGTTCCCGGTCCAACCGTCGAAGCTGTTGAGTCAAAATTGTTATGAAGCTTTACTCCACATCTACGTTGGGCGTAACCATCTTCAGAGCTTGGTAAGGGTAAAGGGAGTTTGAGAAGTTCTTCGTTCAAGGATCATTTCAAGTGACGGGAGATTGGAGATTCACAAACTTTCGAACCTCCTGTGACATGAAATGACGGCACTATTGTAGTTTCACAACTCCAGAGATCGCGAAGAGGACAAAAAAAAAATTCACCCCAAACTTCGTCCAGGGGGTAGGGTTATTTAGGGTGCTGATCACGAATCTGACATCCGTTTTCGAAGTTTTGGCCGATTACGCTAGGTTACTGTAGATACGGGTGACTAAGGTCATGGTAACCGATTTCACCCAAACTTCGGCTATTGGGGTTACCTGGGGGGGGGGGCACGGTAGTGGTCAGCATGCAAGCGGTCCCGCAGCGATCGCCTGAAGGTATGCAAATTAGCGGGAACTCTTCAATAGGCGAAGGTTTACTCGAGAGATGGTAACATAAGCATCATGGTTATCCAGGCACTGTTCCAGAACCGCTGCGAGGAAGAACTGCGCGACTTCAAGCTGAAGGACGTCTTTGAGAAGCTAAACATGGGCGTAGCCGATTTCTAGGAATAGCTTAGAAGGATGGGATTGCTCGCAAATGCCTGGGGTTTCGGCAAAATCGGCTATTATGACCTTGGCAGCCTTAGTCACCCGTACCTACCGTAATCGGCCGAAATGTCGTAAACGGATGTCGGATTCGCGATCGGCACCCCAAATAACCCCTCGGGCGAAGTTTGGGCGAAATTTTTTTCTACCCCTCCTGGGTAGCTGGAGTCGTGAAAGTACAATAGTGCCCTAATGACTCTTGTGTAAGCAACTTCTCGTCTTGCCTTTTCCAAGCTCCAAAGAAGGCAGGAGTGGTGATCCTGATGCAGCAGAACTATGTAGTCGAGGTTTCTGTCAAAAAACAGGTGCAGGAAGGGTATGGGCGGTGCAACAAACTACTGCGGAAGGATAGAATATTTCACCTTTCTAGCGGAGGACCACCTCCACACTAAGATTGACCTAGAATAGTGAGCTCTGGCATGAAAAAGCAAGAAAAATTCATCGTCGTATGGGTGCACCTCCATGTAAATGTGAAGAGTTCAGAGTCCAAATTCATCAACAGCTTACCACCCTCTAACGGTGAAAATACCGCGAAACCTTATGCTAATGAATATCAGAGTTTTGGCGGTATTTTCAACGTTGTAGGGCGGTTGCTGAATCTGGCCCCAGATATATGTCGTTTTCTACCCGAAGTCTGTACTATCACTCGCGCGAGTCGCTCCCATTGCTGCGGTCGCGGACTAAACTGCCCCTAAAAACCTTGGTTATGTAGACTGAGGCTACCTTCTGCTGTAGTTCAGTTAATCTTGCCTTGTAGGAGTGGACGAGTGTGGTTTCCTAAAATAGAGTTGATGGTGTCAACATCTAGCGAACTTTTATAGGACCTCTGGACTATCAGATTCGGTTGGAGTTTGCTCCTTTTCAATCGGCTGAGCTTTTATCGTGGTTCACAACAACAAGGTGAGTGGCCAGAAACAATGAATCTGACATCTGTCACCTGCATTATCTGTCATCTCGCTGACCATGGATTTCCTGCGGGTGTCAGCAGCGTCTATTTCGTCTCGGTCACATGCTAGAATACCTCTTTGGGCGGGCTCTTCTTCGACCGAGGTTTTAAAGCGTTGTTTTAGGTAAAGTACTTCTTTGGTGTTTTAAATATTTGGTAAAGGCTGGAACAGCTGCTATAGAGGTAATAGATTATTAGATGGATAATAAAATGCGATCGGATCTGCGCCAGATGCGGCTCAAACCCGCATCACCTATTCTTGCGGGCAGGATGCCAGCCCATTACACCAACAGCGTTGTTTGGTCGAACGCTACATCTACGATGGCTGTCTACCAATAACCTTTCAGCACTCACTCTGGATGAGCCGGACACTTAGGCATAAATCTGGGGCCAGATTCATCAACCGCTTACCGCCCTCTAACGGTGAAAATACCGCGAAACTGTCTGATATGACATTCATCAGCGTTATATTTGGCGGTATTTTCATCGTTAGGTCTTGTTTATATTTCCGACGCCGAGCGACGCGATGGCATGTATACTGGTCAAATTGATTCATCGCGTCGCTCGATCAATACGGCCACCATGCATGGCGTCGCGTCGCTCGGCGTCGATATATAAACAGGGCCTAACGGTGAAAATACCGCTAAACATGATGCTGATGAATGTCATATCAGGGAGTTTGGCGGTATTTTCACCGTTAGAGGGCGGTAAGCGGTTGATGGTTCTGGCCACTGGTTAAGCTACTTCTTTGGTGCTGCGGAAGTCTTGACAAAGCGCAGGTTTCCCTCTCTTGAGTTCTAGGACTTGAATATTGCTCTCGGCGCGTGGCAGCCGAGGGATGAGGTGCCGGCTGTCGTCTGCACCCTTGTACAAGGTTGTTCGGAGTTCCCGCCTAGGCCAAGCAACCGTTCCATCGCTGCGGGGTCGCTAAATTGGTAACAGACATGTATGGGAAGGATAGAGTGCTGACTTGTCCATCGGCTAGCCAGCGCAAGTATTTGCGTGGGCCAAATACGCATTCAGCCTGCCTTCTCGACGTCCCCTGGAACTAGACTGCGTGGCGTATACCCGAAATACCCCTTTATCTATACCCGTTTATCCTTTAAATATTTTTCTAAAATTGGCTCTAAGGTCTCCTACCTCTACTAAGTTGGCTCTGAAATTTTGAAGCTGTCTGAGAAACACATCTTATCAAACTCTATAAGGCATTATAGAAACCTTGGTGCAATCCCAAGGCGGGGGGGGGGACCTTATAACAAGACTTGCATCCTACCCCTCGTTCTCTCGGTGAGTCCTTCCACATCCCCAACCCGAAAGTCCCCTAGGAAGTTCCAACGGTAAAAAAAAAAACAATAATAACAAGCATAAAATACGTCCCAGCGCGCCCGGGGCACCTCTACGTATCGCCCAACGGGGAGTCAGTCGGCGCTCACGCATTCGGTAGCGCGGGAATTCAAACGGGGATTAACCGCTGGAGCCTTTTCATACTCTTATACCTAATTTTTTTCAATATTCCGGCGACGGGAGCCGCTGTTTTCACGGGAAGGCATCAGGTAAGCACTTTTATATGTTATATTGTATGTGGTTATCTTCAATTACTATTTACAAGTGACTATGTAGTCGCCGTCACCTTGGGATTGCACTATCTTCTTGATCGATATCTTCAAGATGCAGCTTACGAGACAAGGATACTAGGTGACCATGGGACTTTGAGATGCGACGTATATCACTGGATGCGGCTTCGAACGCTGATTCCAAGTATGTTTTCCGTTTCTGCGGTGCACATCTTTGAACAGAGTTATGGACCATTTTCATAGTAGCCTCCTTGCCCTCTAGGTCCACGCAGAGCGGGCTAATCACAAGAGAGCGAGCTCAAGTAGGGTTGAAACTGCGCTGCCGGCCGAGTAGGGATGGCGCAGTGGGTCGAGGAGGGGCGTGCTAAGACGGGGTGGTTTATGGTTCGACTCCTCTGTGGTGCATTATTTTTGCACTTCCTAAGAAAGATCCGACATGGTCAACCAAAGCTCTCTATGTCAAATCGCAACGAAAAAGGTCACCAGAAAGGACTCGTCTTCATACCGACAACTTCATACTGGCACGAAGATACGATTTATCATGATTAGTTGCTAAAACATGGGCGAGAAGACAAACAATACGTTACACTAGCAACTGTGAAATAATACTACGAAATGTTCAAAACATAACAGCTGTTGGCAATGATCGCAGAAGTATCGGAAGGACCGAAATTCTCCAAAATGCACGCCAACACAACAGCTGATGAGAACATAGTTTGGAAGATGGTCGGTAGTATGTCCTTACCGACCCCATGTGTCGAAAAAAAAAAATCGCCCAAAAGGGTTATTTAGGGCACTGATCACCCACTTGTAAGTATGGGTGGTGGGATCATGGTAACCGATTTCGCCTAAACTTCGCCATTTGACCATTTGGTTGATGGTGGCAGATCTTTTTTAGGAAGTGCAAAAATCCTGCTCCACAAGGGAGTCGAACCATAAACCACCCCGTCTCACCACGCCGCCCCTCTACCCCTGCGCCACCACTACTCGGTCGGCAGCACAGTCTCAACACTACTTGAGCTCGCTCTCTTTTGATTGGCCCGCTCTGCGTGAACCTAGAGGGCAAAGGAGCCTGCGATGAAAATGGTCCATAACTCCGTTCACAGATGTGCTTAACAGAAACGGAACACATATTTGGAATCAGCGTTCGAAGCCACATCCAGTGATATACGTCTAATCTCAAAGTCCCATGGTCACCTAGTATCCTTCCCTTGTTAGTAGGTCCTCTTTACTAGGTTGATTCTTGTTGCTTGTTTTATTTTTGCCTGCTTACAATGACTTTAGCTCATGTTCTTTTGCTTTGTTTTGCTTTTAGCATGGTTATTCGTGTACAGAATGGATAAATAAAATTCACATCTGCATGCCCTAGCTTCTTAAATTATCGCGTGGCCGGTTGACGCTGTTTATCGGTATTGTCCTCCTCAGGGGCGAATATAATGTTTTGTGGTGCACCCAGAGTAGGTATATTTTCTGTTTGTTGATACTGATTAGCCACTCGAGATTGAGAAATCCGTTTATTGGCCGACATTTCGGCAAAGTCGCCTTCTTCAAGGGCCTTAGGTAGATCCACAGAAGTGGATGGTTGTGAGACCACAAGCTAGGCAGTCGGTATTTAAGTCGAGACTTAAATACCGACTGCCTAGCTTGTGGTCTCACACGTCCCATCTCAAAGCCCCATGGTCACCTAATATCCTTCCTAGTAGTTTTCCTCTTTACTAGGTTGATTCTTGTCGCTTGTTTTGTTTTTGCCTGCTTAAATAGTCGAGACTTAAATACCGACTGCCTAGCTTGTGGTCTCACACGTCCCATCTCAAAGCCCCATGGTCACCTAATATCCTTCCTAGTAGTTTTCCTCTTTACTAGGTTGATTCTTGTCGCTTGTTTTGTTTTTGCCTGCTTAAATAGTCGAGACTTCAATACCGACTGCCTAGCTTGTGGTCTCACAACCATCCACTTCTGTGGATCTACCTAAGGCCCTTGAAGACGGCGACTTTGCCGAAATGTCGGCCAATAAACGGATTTCCCAATCTCGAGTGGCTAATCAGTATCAACAAACAACAAACACCGATGCCGAGATTCAATGATAGTCGGACCTGGAGGTATATTTTCTATCTCACCGTATGCCGTAATAGAACTGTCCCGAAAGTGTCGCAGTAGAGCGCAACGAGAAAGCCTGTGAGGAGTTCACTCACGTCTACGAAGGCGATAGAGATCACTCCACGTCAATAACAAGGACCTATGAGAAACCGCATTTCACCTCTTCCAGTAGGAAAAAGAAGTTTATTTACAGAAATCAAAGAAGAAGTACAGACTATTTCCTCAAGTGCTGTGGCGTTTTCGATGAGTTTGATCGAGCATTAAAAGGTGGAGGTGGAACTGCAGCCGTGTGAAGCACTCTGGTGATTTCCAATATTTTCGAAGACGATTCCTCCGGAGACAATTCTCGAAGAGTCTGTGCGATGTATTGGCCTGAAATGATTAGGATTATAGATGAATTTCCGCCTCTAAATGCCGAGCGACTAGACAGTGGAGCTTACCAAGGATATCGAAGCGATCCGTCGCTGATTCTGTTCTGTCCGCTTTCGTAGTGCCGTTTGACTGAGCAGGAGGAGCAGTGTCTTGACCTGTAACTGTGAGCGCTGTCCAATTGTTGAACTCGAAACCGAGATAGTGCACGCTTTATTGACGACTGACGTTTCGGCGATGTCGCCTTCTTCAGAGTCTCAAACCTGGGTAATTAAACCAAAAACTATTAACTATGAGCGTTTGAGTTCTCTTGGATATGAAGGAGTTGGATAGAGGTCATATCGGCTAGTTTTCTGGCTTCCTTATTTCCTCGGCGCCATTCCAAAGCTCTACCGATGCAGAATATGGGCAACACCATCTGATAGCGGCTCAGATTGACAATGTACGACTAGTGCTTGAGGCTGAACATTGGCAAGGGAGGGTTCTACCGGTCGCATCGGTTAATAAAGAAGTGCCCAAAACACCGTTCTACATCTATTTTAGGTGGTACCAACCTGCTCGTTGCTGTTCTTTTCTATGTGATACGCTCCGTCGAAGGTTGCCATGCCGTCGCTCATAATGTTGCTGCTGGTTGTTGTTGTTGTTGGTGTTGCTGTTGTTGCTGTTGCCGTTGGTCGACGGAGATGCTACGGAAATGCTGCTCGTGTCGGTGAGACCGTCGTCGGTCGTTAAGCTGCCCTCCTTTTCGAACTTCTCCACTTTAACGTCCTGCTCAAAGCATTCGTCATCGGGTTCAGTAGCTGAGGTGTCGGCACTGAAAGTGGGCATAAATTCAATTAGTGCTGGGCAGGATTGGCTCAGAATTTTCCAGGTCCGTTTAGCGACCATCTGAAACCAACGGAGGTGTTTTTGTGATCTGAAGTCGCGACGTCTTAAGGAATAGCGACGCACAAATTGTTACGCTTAGTCTAAAGGCATACTGTAAGAAGCTGTTTTAACCTACGGCTCCTGTATTGGTATCGTTTTAGAATAACTCTCGCTAGGCTAGGAATGTGAATGCAAGCATCTACTACTGTGTTCCTATCAACTGTAAAGTGGTAAAGAACGGAAATGGAAGGATAAAAGACGGCGTTACTCAACCTTCGTTTGGGATGCGCCATGCATTCCACTTCTACGGCGTATCGCGGAGGCAATCTGAATACGGATTCAAGCCACGCAATACATAGTGCTGGTTGCCGAAACAGCTCGGGGATGGACGGATGGCTCGATTAGGGTAAACGGGACCTGAACCGTCGATCGGTTTGGTGACTGCCGGCGCCTTCTTCGACTGCCCTGTGCGAGACAGCCGAAACAGACTAACCAAGTCTACGCGACGAAGCATTAGGGCCTTTTCATACTTCGCGACAAAAGCGACTCGTCGCCCGTGCAAAACGATTAAAATCGAACGCGCGCCACCGAAAAGTGTTCATACTCGAGCGCTGGCGCTGTCGCTCCTGTCGCTTTTGTCGCTCTAGTCGCTCCAGCCGGTGCTGTCGCCTGTTCACACTTCCGCGCGCTGCGCTGTTTTCGCTCTTGTCGCTGCTGTCGCGAAGTATGAACAGACCCTTACGAGCATTTTAGTTTCCTAATCGGGAGGGACACCCAATAGGTGATTGAGGATCGGTGCATTCGCTAGCGCATTTCAGCATAACAGTTTTCATAATAATACTAGGATAAAAGACGGCGTTACTCAATCCCTTTCAGGATGGGTCACGCATTCTACTTCTCCGGGATGTCGTGGAGGTGATTTGAATGCGCATTTGACCATATAATGACTTGTAATAAGCAGCCGATAAAGAAGTTAGTGCTTTTTTCCCTCCCGGACAAGTCTGGTGCCAATTCGCGGACCCCGGAGGGAAGGAGGGCTTGGTTGGCATGGGCGAGAAATCCGAACCAAAAACCTGGTATCGGCTGCACGCGACAGCCAGCACCTTTCTCGACTGCACTACACGCTCTTAAAACTTAGACCTAGGAGACAAGGTAAGAAATGCTCCTAGTTATGTCGCTAAACATCTGAGGGACAGTGATCTTTAAGGGGAATTGAACTACTCTGGGGAGAAATTGTACAAAATTGGCTCAGAAATAAAGGATAAAGGACGCTGTTTCTCAATCCCTTTGGGATGCGCCATGCACTTTTACGGATGGAGACAACTTGAATGCGTATTTGGCCTATACAACGACTTGCGATGGTCAGACCATGTAGAAGTCGTTGCTTTAGGCCTATGTTATACCATCGCTCACCCGAACGATGGTATAACATAGGCCTAAAGCACTAGGCTTCGCTCGAGCTGAGCGATAGTATAACATAGGCCTTCTCCTTTCTAGAGACGTCTGGTACCAACTAAGCGTTATCATAAGAGACATGTCGATTTTGATAGCCTTTATTTGGGCTGTGGAACTAACTGATCTATAAGCGGAGATATTTTAATTTGAATGTGGCGGCTTAAATCAGCCATTGTTTTTGGACCAACACATACTACTAATACATATTTAAGTGTAGAGATGGTGGTAGCACCAACAACCGATGCAGAAATAGACCGATTCAAGCGTCTCATAATGCAACTTTCAAGGTCAACTTATCAATGCTCACCCGGAGCTCGTGCTCGAGAGGAACTGCAGCTCGTCTTCGTAGATCCACGCCTTCGCACTCCCGGCCGGATAGTGTTTCAGACGCTTCGTGAAGGTGTCCTTCAGTCGCTTCCACGTCACTTTGGCTGCTTGTACGTCTGCAAAAGCCTATCGATAGCGAACAGTCCTAGCTAAGTGAGCTGTGTATGGTGTCACCTGTGTCGTAGCCTTTTGCCTGCAACTCGCTGACGATCTGCTCCCAGGCTGTGAGTCGTACGTCCAGTTTCTTGTAGTCATCCAGAGTGAAGTCCCAGATCTCTGGATGACGCCTTACGTGTGTGATGATCGCCAGCTTGAACTTGCGCTCCATATCTGAACAGGGTAGATGAGTTGAAAGCGTGCAGAGAGGCTTCAGAATTCGTGGAGGACAACGTGGCGAGAAAAGGAACGGGCCGCTGGGCTATGTGTACACGGGGCGCCGGAATGGATGAGCGGAGCGGGCCGGTGACCCAGACGAGCCGAGGTCGCAGCTGGCGTGGTCCGGACGCCGGGTCAACAGCGGCGGGAGCCGTCGGCGGCCCAGCGCGCCCGAGAGTCGGCTGCTGGTCGACGGCGCCGCCAGCGGCCTGAATCAATCGGCCGGCGGCCGAGTGCGTCGCCGTCGTCGGCGCCGTTGTCGTCGTCGCCACGAACCGGTCAGCTGCGCCAGCCGCCGCGCCGCTCGGCGCCGCAAAAAGCGAAACCGGCGCTGAAGGGAATGGAAGAGGCCTTGGGCAATGTGGGCTGCGGGCAGACCTTACGGCTTTTCCTCTGGGATGAAGCGCTTGGCCCATGTCCTTAGGAACTGGTAATACCGCTTCGGTCTGTAGCAGCTCTTTTGAAGACAGAGTTCGGCCTTATGGGTAGCTCGACCTCCTCGTTGTTTTGTTTCTTTGCTTCGTAATCTGTTGAAGAAGCAAGTCTTCCTCTGACTTTGCAAGGAATGTCGACAATCCTCCGGCGGTTTGAGCCACCAAGGGCCGGATTCATCAAAGACTTACAGCAGTTTAACAGAGAAAGTACTGCCGAATCCCTGATAGCGCGGCTTATCAAGCGACATGGTGAGACATTTCACCAGCGATAAGCTATCTGGGATTTCGGCTGTGTTCTTTCCGTTAAATTGCTGTAAGTCGTTGATGATTCCGGCTCCAGAAGAGCAGCGTTGATTGTTGCCTTCGCGGGCGATGCAAGCAGCTGGCAAATGTTTTCGAATGCAGGCGTTAGCTGCGAGCGCGAGAGAATACACTAGCGTTCTCATCCCCATCACCGTCGCTATGCGCTTTCCTTTGTCCGGATCGCTTGCTTCTAAAGGACCTCTGAAAAGTCGTTATGTCACATCCTATAATTTCTCCAGGGGGTCTCTATTGTCTCGTCGTCATTTTTCTCATATGGCGCATTGTCCAGGGGCTGATTCATCAACAATTAAACCCGCAGGTAAGCGGTGTGTAAGGGGTAGAGATAAGATAAGAGACAGAGATGAACGCTTGATCGAGGTATCGCTATCCCTTATACCCTCGGGTAAGTCGTTTCTGAATCCGGCCCTAGGATTTTTTCGTCTCCAGGGTTCCGTTTTTAGGCACTTGTCGCTTGTCGCGAAGATGCACCGCCGGGTGCGAGAACGCGCCGTTGCTCCATCGCGGCAGGCAATCATGTGAACTGCCTGTGCGGCTGAGCCCGGCGCCTGATTAGCTGCGGCGGCTAGAAGCAGCGGCGCTTTCCCGCATCGCTGCGGTACGTCTTCATGGCATGTACCTGTTCCTAGGTACATGTCATTAATATGGCCTTCATGAGGAATTGGCAACAGACCAAACCTATCACGCCAATCAGGCGCCTGCCATTAAGGGTGACGTGTCCGATCGGCACCCTAATTGAACGTAGGCCCGTTTTTCTAATTGGCTGATGCATCCCCACCTTTCCCATGGGGACCACCTTAAAGACTACCTGCTTTTTCCAAAAGTCACGTGGAATTTACGTATCAGTCGGCGGGCTGCGGGTCAACATGAGGTAAACCATTATCGATTAGACGGCGCAACTAATCGATATTGATAACTTTCATAACTCCACCCCCCTCCTAGACTGAAGTGTAATTCCCGCATCAGAGAATTTTCATAGTCTGCGACGGAGTCGCTCGTGCATGCTAATCGATTAATGGCGATCGATCGCCAGGAAAAAATCGATACGTATTTATTATTGCCCGAGCGACCAATCGGTCCTGTCTCTCTGACTATGAACAGGCTCTTAGCGCTTCACTATAAAGTGGGATGATTTCTTCTCGACAGTGCTTCTTGTTCATTGTTCTGGCGCATGTGACCGATGGCACACTTCTTCGTTTGGCTTTCATTCGACGTCTGAGCTTGCTGAGCTTGATCATTCAGAAGACGTTCATTCAAGGTATAAGAGTTCTAGTCGCTCTTCTCTAGTTGGAGCAGATTCTCCACCACAGCAGTGATGAATTTATGTGATGGTGGGTTAGGTGGAGAGCAAAAGGAGTATTGGTGCAATGGGCTAGCATTCTGCCCGAAAAGGAGAAGGTATAAGTTCGCGTCCCAACTGGCGCAATCACATCTGAACGCCCATTTAACAGCTTGTGACTTCCGTAGCAGCCGCTATCGGCTTCAATAAATGCTTTGAGGAAATTCAACTCAGCCGCATTAGAATAACTCTCATTTTTTAAATGAGAGTCATTCTAATGCGGCTGGCTGAGAAAGAAAAATGCTTGGAGATTGACCAAGTACTTGGTATAATCGACATATCCGACATCTAATAAAAAATAGTTGGTACTAATAGACTACTACTTTTAGCTGTTTGACTTTTTAAAGGGAATTTTGGCTCATTAGAGTTTCTGGGGCCGAGTGTCTTCCACTGATTTTGTCTTTGCTTCCTTTTCTTTGTTCTACAGACGGATAGGATAACGTCCACTTTTTCCACACTAATTAGCAGTTTTGAAGGAAACGGGTGCAATATGGCAGACTGCAAGCGATCGATCTGTGCTGTCGATACTACAAAATGCATAACCTAACCGCTTGGCGCACAACAACACAATCAATACGAATTGTTATAACGATATTTTGCTGTAATGAAAACTCTAGCGCCAGACGGGACTTGAACCCCTTCCCTGCCCACCGAGCAGGGTGCTCTACGCCACTATACCACCGGTGCTGTCTGATCGAACGCAACATCAACACTTAGTGGGACCAATCAGAACTCATCCACATTTTTTATTTATTTAGGAGTATCAAGTACCGACACACAATGGAATAAATAAATAAAACTGAAACCAAACAGAACAGAACAGAATAGAGACTTGGGATTATAATGTCACAAACAATGAGAGATTAAGTGATGAACTCAGCAACGTGCATTTTGAACGTATTATAACTCGATGAGACATGAGGAGAACGAAGGACACGGTTGAAGGCAGTACGAACTCTGGAAGAGAAAAACTTTGACCTGATCTGTGTATTGGCCGATGAGGTTGTAAATTTTAAGGCTGCTCCTCTGGTGTGGGAAGTTACTGGAATGAAGAAATCAGAAATTTGGAGATCAATTAATCCCTTAAAAATCTTAAACGCCATGAGGAGATCAAAGCGCTTTCTTCTCCATTCCAAAGAGGGGATACCTAGGGCATGGTTTCTAGCAGTAGAATTTGGGATATCGCTATAGGGAAGCCGGAAGCTACGCAGGAACAGTTTCGGGGTGGAAGTGTTTTGGACTCTCTCCAGTGCAAGGATATCCTTCTTTTTGAAGGGAGAAAAGATGGTGGTACTGCTCTCCAGTATAGGACGAATGTATAACTTATACGCCTTAAGTAGGGTGTTTTGATCCGAAGTGTGAAGAACCTTGAAAATGTTATAGACTCTGCGGTGATCTTTACTTGAGATAGATTTATAGTGCGTATCGAAGTTCAGATTGCTGTCATAAGAGACACCTAAGTCCTTCACCTCGCTAACAACGTCCAGGGGAAATCCAGATAAAGTATAATGAGGATGTCTAGGAAGTTTTCCAATGGGAAGAACACGAGTTTTTTCAGCTGATAGCGGGAGGCCATTTCGAGAAGACCATTCATCGACCCTGTTTATGGCCTGTTGAATGATAGAGTCCGAGTCAGTGTCCTGAACAACTTTGAAAATTTTGATATCGTCCGCAGACATGCAACAGGTACATCTAGGTCTCCCAACACAAGTGGCAAGTCCGAGGTGAAGATGTTAAATAATAAAGGCGAAAGGGCTCCACCCTGAGGGACACCACTTGAAACTGAATGCACTGGAGAAAGAGAAGTGCCAACTGCAACTTGAAATGTTCGGCTTGAAATGAAGGACTTTAACCACTGAACAATCCGAGGATTGAGACCAATTGAATGCAGCTTGAGAATAAGTAAATCGTGGGGAACCTTGTCGAAAGCTTTACAAAAGTCGAAATAGAGTCGAAGTCGAAATAGTCGAAATCGATAGAGTAACTACTATCATAAGCCTTGGTCCACTCATTGAAACAGGAGAGTAAAGAAGTTTCAACCGACATACCCGCTCGAAATCCATGTTGAACGGTGGGAATGATATTGAGAGAGTTTATGTGAGCTTCGATATGTTTCTTGAGTATCTTTTCGAAAACACGGCAGAAAATTGAAGTGAGGCTAATAGGTCTGAAGTTGTTAGGGTCCGAGAGTGGGAGTTTTTTTTTTTGGTAGAGGAACCACTATTGAGTGCTTCCCTGGAGGGAACCACTCCGAGGGTGAAGCAGCGGCTGAAAATAAACTCAAGAGGACCAGAAATTTCAACGATAACATTTTTTATGACCACGTAAGGGATCCCATCGGGGTTTGTTGAGGCTGAGGACTTCCATCCACAAAGGATGTCAATGATTTCTTCGCGATAGAACCAGGGTGCAGTTGGAATTACACTGCTCTGAGAAGAAGGCAGTGGATTAGGACAAGAATTAAGCATCGAGTTGTAGATCTGTTAAAAACAAGAGGCTAGCATTTCTGCTTTATCATAGTCAGTAATTGCGCTAATATCATCGTGCTGGAGAGTTCCAATACAAGGGTTATCTGAGAGTCTATGTTTTAGAATCTTATAAAGGGCTTTTAGACCATTCTTTTCGATAAGCTTTTTCTCAATGTAGGAGTTATAGCTGTGGATCTTCTTGTTGTATTTGCTGTTGAGAGTTTTGAAGCTTGCCCAAGTTGTGGGAGAATTTGTTTCAATAGCAACATCCCACAGCCTCTGTAATGCGATTGACATCTTGATGAGATAAGGAGGTAGCCTAAAAGTAGAATCATATATCGGAATGAGCCATCCGCTGGTATCAGCATGGAACCAGTTGAGCTGAATCTCCTCCCGAGTAAAGAACTGGGCTTTCACCCTTGCTAGTGCTAGATTTATCAACCACTTACCGCCCTTTGGCGGTGAAAATACCGCCAAATCCCGATGCTAATGAATGTCATATCAGGGTTCAGCGGTATTTTCACCGTTAGAGGGCGGTAAGCGGTTGAAGAATCCGGCGGTTCCATGCTGATATCAGCGGCCAGCTTATCCTGATATACGTGCGAGTTCTGATTGGTCCCCCGAAGTTTGGGCGTTGTGTTCGATCAAACGGTGTCGGCAGTACAGCGGTGTTGATCATCCTGCCTGGTAAACAGGGTTGCCAGGTCTGTCCCCGTCTGATGTTAGAGCCTCGACCGCAAGAAAACACCGCTATAACACCTTTCAACATCAGTAACAGCCATTTGAATGAGTAACAACTGTTTACTACAAAACAGCGGCCTAATAAAAGAATTAGTTAAGAATGGCAAACACAAATTGAGATCGTTATCATAGTACAGCAAACAGCAATTTAATCATATAACTGAATACACATAACAGCTAACTGAAGCAGAACAACCGGAAATACACGTAGAAACAAGAACTAGAAATTATAGAAGGCAAGGAAGTCGATTAGTCATCATCTGAAAACTCTTCATTATTCATCGTCTTCCTCTCCATCGGAAGGCTTGTAGTCCTCATCTTCGACGATCTTCCTCTTCGGAACTTCGACTTTGTGCGATTTTTGATGGAACACGAACGAAATTACACCGCAGCTGAACACCGAACGCAGAACGGGATCCGCAATCTGGAACAGATAGTTGAATATCTCCATTGATTCGTTGTGGCGAGACGGTGGTCCTTACCTTCCGCGCATCACGCTGCGAGTGATGCCACACCGCTAGATCAGAAGTGCAGTCGGCGTCTTCCGGTGGATCCACGGTCTCTATACCATTGATGCAACGTTTACATTTCAGCCTGAAATAAGAATACAAAAGTAACAAATAAATAACACATGCACAAAACAATAATAAACAACACAACAATAATACTATAAACACATACTCATGATCATAACATAAGGGAAACGAAGAGAACGCATAGAACAGTACCGCATATGCGTGTCCGAGGCGGTGTCCGTTTCTAGTTTGAAGAGCTCCTTCAACTGATCCGAACAGAAATGTCGAGCAACGTCCTGTCCAGCGTCGACCACGCACGACGAAAGGGCTTTCTTATGGGTTTGCCGTTGGAACATTTTCTCTTCAATGGAACCCGTCTGGAAAACGAAACGTTCAGGCAATACGACAGTATCCTGGAAAGACTTCTACGACGTACAGCCAGAAGCCTGTAGATGAAACAGTTCTTCTTCTGCCCGTCGCGCCATACACGAGCCATCGCCTGATCGTCGTTCGCTGGATTCCAATCCGGATCGAACATTACTAGCCTGAATCATCTGCGTCTCCCAGTGTACCCAAAAGAAGAGCTTGAACACCTACCTATTGGCTCCTATCAAGTTTAGGCCACAGCCGCCAGCTTTCGACGAGAGAAGAAAACAGAATTCGCTACTCTGCGAAGAAGTGAATAGATCAGCGCGGAACTGAAACCTCTGAATGGCCTAACTGTACCTCAGGGTCGTTGAATTTCTCCACCGTCTTCGACCGTTGTTTGATGGACATTGATCCATCAAGTCGAACATATCCGTACCCTCGAAGTTTGCAGAGCTATGACAATACTCATCAACTCTGAATGCTACGATGGTACAGAGGGTGACAAAGGCTATACTCACTTCCACGAACTGATCGATGGTTTGCGTGTAGTTAGACACCAACACGAACTTATCGTTACACGTCTTTCGAGTCACCGCCAGAATGTAGTCCAGCATCTAAATAACCAGTTGAGTAAACGATTACACCGTTCTGGTGGTAGAGTGCTCTAAATTACCTTCATCTTCCCAGACGTCGACGGGTCAAACTTCCTACTGAAGGAGTCCGGAAACAGGTTAAGGCAGTCTGAATGTAGAATACTAACAGATTTCTATGCAGACTTGAACCACAACTGCTGGTAAAAGTGTGGTAACCACACTGGACACATTAAAAAGCAACAAAAAGGATCACACCCTAAGCAAGTACTGGGAAAAACGTTTTATCACCGGAATTTTAGTTGATTTTTGAAACTTGGCACTAAGTATACCCTTTTAAGCCCACCTTTTTAAACTTTTTTTAAAACCAATCCAAACCATATTTGGTCCAAGAACAACAAGACCCACTATGGAAACGGTTTTCGCTCTTCTGTAGCTCTTCATATACCAAATACGGATGATTGCACAGCTTCTTGAGATGCGTAATGAACGATAAGGCTGATGCCGTCGCGCCGCTCTCCTGAATGGTTCCCAATTAGAACGCGGTGGTAGAAAAGAGGTATTCACTGATCACCCCACCTTATCTCTCTCGATTTCCCTGTTCTTCTTCTCGGTCTCTATGAGCTTGTTGTAGATGGCATCTTGAAGTTCTGTATTTCGACAGCAAATAATGTGCTCGTACTTGACCTGGAATAGAAGTAAGCAACAGTTTTCTGCTGTATGGAGGGAATATAGGCCCACCGAAGCTAGTTTGGATCCGCTTTTCGACGTAGGCAACTAATGAAATGAACTAACCGGTAGATATTTCGTCAATAGAGCACTCGTCCTACGAATGATACACCTCTCGACCAGCGTAATCATCTCTTTCGTTGCTTCTTCTCCTTTCTTTTGTTCGTCGTCGGTAGCATTTCCATCGCGACCTCTAGAATGGCAGAAGGCTTTATGACTGTAATTCCGTTGGGGACTACAAAAGAGCTTGTTAGTTGGTTCGATTTTTTCTAGCTCAACCATTAAAAGATAGGTTTCCATGGTTTTGTGGCTTAATAAACTGTCAGGAAGCGAAAGTTGAGAGCAGGATTAATTCAAAGAGCGCACTTCGGCCAGGACCCCGAAAACACTGGGAATCACACTTCGAGTTCCTTAATTCCCAGCACAGAATGGCGAATTCCCTCCTATATAATGTGAGAAGTTTTGAAGGAACGTAATATTTCACACTTAAATAGAATCTCAGAGTTGTAGAACCAATCCTACCTCAGAATCGGATTCTCAAAGCGCTTCTTGAACTCGCTGGCTGTACCAAATAGCCCAGGATTCACAAAGTTTACAAGGCTGAAATGCATGAGGCTTTGAGAACAGAAAACTAACAGAATGTGTTACTACGCCTACCTGAAGTACTCCAGAAGATCATTTTGTATTGGTGTTCCAGAAATCAGTACTCGACGAGGGCACTGAAGACCGCTCAGCGCTTGATATGTCAGGTTGTCGCTATTTTTAAGGCGGTGACCCTTAAATATTGTGGAAATTTGAGACAAGTCACAAAAAATACATTATTCTTGAACTAAGAAAAACAAAAAAGCATACAATAACAAATTTTAAAGACCGCAAGAAGATAAACTATGGCAATAAGCGAAGGTTTTCCTAGAAAGCCTTACCAGGGAAGGGCCTCAGATATGTGTACGAACGGCGAAAATGAACACCGCTTCGAAAATCCTCTCCCTCCATATAGCGAAAAATGTGCTCCATTTTGCGGTCCTCGGACCTATAGATTAAGGAGCTCTGAAGGTTTACTATCGAACCGAAAAGTCCCACAACGCAACCTTTTCCCAACATCGAATATTCCAAAAAAGCAAAAATACTGCGAGGCAAGGGAACGAACACCTGACCCCACACACATGAAACAGTATTTTTTGTTTTTTATATATTCGATGTTTGGAATGCATTGTGGGACGTAGCGATTTCATAGAAACTTCCAGCCCTCCCCCTTACTCGGTATTTTCAATGACCTCACAGAAATGGAGCATATTTTTCTACTAGTTTTAGGATGAGGAATCTCGCCGCTGTGTTCAATTTCGCCAGAGCAATGCTAACACATCGAAACAGAGATAACCACACCTCATCGCATATAACCATTCCAATCGCGCTAGAATGAAGAATCTTCGCGTACAGGCGAAACGTCTCATACGAGATGATCAGCACCGGACTAGCAGCTCTCACTCGTCCGTCAGCCATGAAAGACTCTAAACATTCAGCTTGCTCCTCAGATCTCCTCAAACGGGTCATACATACTGTTGCATTAGAATATTTTACCTACTAAGTTTGCTCGTGATCTCCTGTTTGTTACCAGAATCCATTGGCAGGGCTCCAACTCGCTGGCCTAACCATTTCTTGATCTCCTTGTCCCAGTTCTTAACCGATAGAAGCTGAGATTGATCAAAAACTCCTTGGTCTCCTAGCACCAGTGACTCACCTTAACCAAGCTGCTGGGGCATACGATGATCACTTTGGAGATCGTTGGCCTTCCTTCGGGACTCTGCCGAAGCAACGTGTACAACAGAGCTATGCACTGTAACGTCTTGCCCAGACCCATCTCATCAGCCATGATACACCCATGGTACCTAAACATCCTTCTATAGAAGCTACTGCTAAAAAGAAACCGCTAAAATGGCTGAGAGTTACCCTTCGATGTTCTTTCCAGTGACGCAGTTGTACATGAACTGCACGCCTTCACGTTGATGCGGCCGTAGAATGTTGCCGATAACTGGGTCGACGACAACATGGACCTAGGACGGTTAACTTCGTTTTAGCGGCCTACGCTTGCAAACAGCAGCTCAACGGCTAGCGATGGGTTTACCAGCTTGTCCTCTTCCTTCATGTTCATCATCTCATGTGCGGAAAGCGGCGGCGGAGTGTATAGCACGACGGCATTCTCAGCATACGGGTCAAACATAGCCACTCGCATTCTGGACCTTGCCATGCCCAGAACCCGTCCGGACACTGTAAGGCAAGAAGTCAACTTCGCAGACTGTCCTCTGAAGGGAACATGAGATAAAACCTACGAGAGTAGCCAGGTAGCGGAATTGTGAAAGGCCTGGACAGCAGCCGGGCGATCATCGCCTCGTGTTCGGCCGCGTCTCGAGCCATGATGGCTTTCCGGTCGATCAGCTTTAAACGCTGTGGATCTATCACATCCTCTCTGTTGCTGTTGAAAGGATTCTGAAAGGTGAAGGAAGGCTCAAGGGCTAAACCGTCTCCTGAGGATGTGGACGTACCTGTATCCGAAGTGGCTTCTTCCGCCTCCTTTTCGACCCGTCTTCAGGTGAAGACGGCTCGACGAGCGGACTCCGAAACTGTCCGTGTATCACTGGAGACGGCGACGGAGCCATCTTGGTCATTCCAAGGCTACGACGTTTAATCATCCTTTAGTCACCTCTAATCCAACATTTGATGGAACCTTCTGAAAAGGATAAAGGATAAGGATAAAGGACGGCGTTACCCAATCCCTTCTGGGATGCGCCAGCGCATTCTACTTCTACGGGATGTCGTGGAGGCGACATGAATGCGTATTTGGCCATACAATGACTTGTGGTGGCCAGCCGATGAACAAGTCAGTCTTTATCCTTCCCAGACACGTCTGGTACCAATTCACCGACCCCGGAGGGATGGAAGGCTTGGTTGGCCTGGGCGGGAAATCCGAACCAGGAACCTGGTATCGGGTGCACGCGACAATCGCGCCTCGTCCGACTGCGCTACACGCGCGCTTCTGAAAAGGAGCAGCTAAGAAATAAGCAAATAGACAGCGGTGTCTTTGGAGTTAATCAGAGAACTATGGCAGAGCCATTTCATTCTTACGGCTGCACATAGCGCAGTCGGAAGGTGCAGATGTTTCCTGTATTACAGAACGTTTGCTGGTTCGACTCTTTCACTCCTATAGATTGGTAAATTGCCGACAGGCTTATCTGAAGCCAGATTGATCAACCGCTTACTGGGCGGTAACGGTGAAAAGTACCGCCAAACCCCCTGATACCGATGATATTTGGCGGTACTTTTCACCATTACCGGTAAGCGGTTGTAGAATCTGGCACCTGATTTCCCGCCTAAATGATTGCAATGCGCATGTAGAGGTTGAAGCACCTCCACGATATCCGGTAGAAGTGGGGCGCATGGCACAACCCAAAAACGTTCAATCTACAGAAATCTCGTACTCGTGGCTAGTCATGTAAAGCACATTCTGACTCTTAGTTAGCTGGGAGACAGCGTAAATGTTGAAGAAAAAAATGTCGCCAGTGTTTGTACAGATCGCATCGTTGTGCTCAATGGATTCTGTCGCAGTATGCTCGCCTCCATTCAAGTGAAAAACGTATTCAGACTGTCTCCGCAACACCAGACAAACGTGACATGCGTGGCTTATACCAGAGAGATTGAAAACTCAAATCTCCCTCGTTAACTTCTACTTTAAGGCAAAGAAAGTCCAAATGCGGTGAGTAAGGATAGTTCAGGATAATTCTCGGTATTCATCAACACCTTTGTGGGATGCGCCATGCGTTCTACGTGTACGATATGTTCAGAAAGCAATATGAATGCTTACATGGCCTGAATATGACTTGCGGCTATCCCAGACAATTCGCTGACCGTGGAGGGACGGAAGGCACTGTTTGCCTAGGGGGAACTCGAACCATATTTTGATCGATTCGAAGCAGACACAAGAGTTCGCCTATTCTTCGACTGCGCTAGGTACACTCAGTTAGACGTACATAGAAGGAACTGAAGGATTGCTCACGTTTAGGGCAGGTGAGGTTTTCGAAGGATGGGTCTGGCGCTGTTGGAGATGCTTGCTGTCGCCTACACGCCATTGATTCAAGGTTCGGGTCCCGTCCAAGCCAGCCAAGCCGTCAACCCCTCCTTCGATATTGAATTGGTATTACACTTGCCCCGGAAGGACAAGTCACGTACGGCACTGTATAGATCAAATTGCCGCGTTCAAATTGCCTCCACGAATTCCCGCAAAAGCAGGGTGCGTGGCGCATTCGCATTCTGCTTGAGGAATGATTAACGCTCATCTTTATCCAGGGGCCAGATTCTTCAATAATTAAACCCTGGGTATCCCGTGCGGATATCTCCTCAACAACTATGGCTACATTATGTGGATCTCTTATCACAAGCCAAGAACTACGCCTAACTTCGTCACTATCTCTACCGTCAAATGTATTTGGCGCAACAAATGTAATGTAAATGAAATGCGATGTAATAATGGGTAGAGATAAAGTAAGAGTCAGAGACGCAGGGTTCATCGTGGGGGTCTCCGGGCATCTCGCCCCCGCGACCGCAGTCTCGGCGCACGAGCCCTGCTTTGTTTCGCGTCTGGTGATTCGCCACACCCCGGAGTCCCTTCCCTAGCCCAATCTGTGCTCTCCTCCGCTATCGCGGCCGGACTCTTCCGTCGTTCGTTCACGTTCGGAACCGCGCTCGCGGGGGCGAGTGGCCCCGCAACCATCATGGGTATATCTACCCCGTATACCCGCGGGTTAGTCGTTGATGAAGCCGTCCGCAGGTCTTCAAAAGATCCGAGAAGCAATACTGGTATGGGGGGGGGGTCACCTTTATGATGGTGAATTTTTCTTGATTTTTTCATAGAGCTCACTATTCTAGCACAATCCTAGTGCGGAAGTGGGCCTCCGCTAGCAAAGGCTACCGCAGCTGTATATTGAAAACTTTCCAACCTACGGAACTGCACCAACCCCCCCCCCCCCGCCCCGTACCCGAGGACCGACGGTTGGTGCGGTTTTCGGATCAGTCGTTGTCGGGAAATGCGCAGTGTTTTTCATCACCTAATCTTACTCTCCCTGAATTTTCTGAATAGATCCAGTTGCTGCCTCAAATATGAGGAGGATCTCATCTCAGGCACCTTTTATCAAGTGGTCATACATCTCCTGCAGAAGGAAATTCAGAATCCATCTATATAAGTAGTTTTGCTGAGTTCAGCGCAGGGAATGCCAGTCCTGCACAAAGGTTTTAAGTTCTTGCAACTCAGCGTATCACATGGGTTTACTTTGCATGACAAGCCCCCCCCCCCTCCTCGAGCCATTCAGCGCCCAAAAACTTGCGGAAAGTGTCTCGACACTATCACTTCGAAGTTGAACGCATGGCGCACTCCTCCAAGCTGACAAGCTTCTATCCTTGGCTGTTATTCAGCTCACGAAAGTGAGGAAGTCAGCGCTACAACTTGCCAAGGAGGAGTAGGAAAAGCTGTGCGAGGTATAAACTGAAGAGAAAACCGCAGAAGCACTTGTGAAACAGAAGGGTTTTCAAAACTTTGGAGTTCGCAGACTTCCTGGCAACGATCCAGAGGCCGCGCCCTGCACATCTAACTACGGTGGCCGGCCGATGACGTCACCCCGCTGACGGCGGCCGCGACGGCGACAGTGTTCGCCGGTGTTCGCGCTCAGTTCGGGTTTGGCGGTGTGCGCGGCGTGGCGCCGCTGACTAATCGCTCCGCTGCCGACGCATCCGATCTACCGTTGTCTGCTCCATCGATTAGGACCAGCCCCATCGATTCTACGGCTCCAGTTCAGCCCGTATACGCTCCCATTTTGGTCGATTTTGGCGTTCGTGCCTCGGTTTGTGCTCTTCATTTCCTGAATTCCTTGGACTCCCTGCTTAATTTGAGGCTTTTCGGGGTTACAGACGCGACCCAATAGACACCGCTGTGAGTACGAGTGATTTCAGCAGGGTTCCAACAAGTTGTGACTTCATTTAACTAGATAGAAGCCTCCGAAGTGCCTTCTTCTGTGTTTTTTAGAGCCGATGAAGTATTTGATCGAATCATTTTTGGATATTCGATTAGGATATTTCGGTCCGAATCATCCAAAATTCCGAGGCCTGCAAAATCTCTGTTATTCGAATCATCCAATGGTACATGTCGCGAACATGAGCAGCATTCGGAAATGGGAGCAGTTCGGCCAATCAGATCGCATTAAAATGGCATGCCATTTAAAGTGGATGTGTAGGATCGTATTCTGATTGGGTGGCGTATCTTCGACCGATGCCCAGCTTGGTTATGATTGGCTGGCGCGCCGCCACCTCCCAATGCTGCCCATCTTCGCGACATGAACCCATCCAATTATTCGAAGATATATATGGTGGGATTTTCGGTCATATCCAATGTATAATCACTGTATGTGAATATCGTCTTGTGAGGAACTTTATGCTCTGAGCTGGTAGCGGGGAGGTTTCATCATAATAAATCCTACGTTCAAGAAAAAGCAAGCGGATTTTTGTGTTAATAAGGACAGCAACATAACTAAATTTTGAAGACAGTTATTCTCAGAGGTTTCAAGAGGGTTTTTTCGTCCATTTTCTACCTTGTCTTTATTGTCCTATCAAATCATATGACGTGTTTTGTTTACAGACCTTGTTTCACTCTAAATTCAGGAAAGTCAGATTTAAAGTGGAACAAACGCGAACAGTGTAATCTTTCCAAGCCTAGAAATTGCAAGGAAGGCCCTTTCGTAGTCTAATTCAGCGTGTAGTAGTTGTAAATAGTTCACTTTTAATGTTGACGCCGCTTACGTGAGTCTCAAGCCAGTTAGTTAAGTGATTTTTAACGATGTGCTCCCTCCCCCCCTCTCCCGACTAGGATTGATTCGGGAGTTCCCTCCCTTGCACAGTTCCGTGCCCTCGACCACAGAACTCTTGCCTCTGCCCGGCCTTGTATGGAAACCAGGCTAGAAAAGTACCCTTTCGATCGCGAGCACATAGCACAAGAATACAGCTGCTTGTTTGTCTGCCTTTTTATTAACAAACTGTCTCGTTTGCACCATTTTCAACATCAAATTGGTCACCTTATACTGGACATCTTTTATATCAAAACGAACGTCTTCCAGACTAAAGTAGGTCTTCTAGAGGAGGTCAAAATAGATTTGGAGAAAAATTCACTGACTTTCTTTGGAAATTTATGATTCACTGCCGTTGGATGGTGAAGTGTTTGAAATGTTATTATTACTTTTTCTAGCAAAATAATGGATTGAAGCTATTTTCAAAGTGCAGTACATCGGCAGTTTAGAGCGTATTAAAGTAGGAGCGTTCAGCTTGTCTTTGTTTTCATGTGATTGACAGCGCATGTACTGCTCACTTAAAGCTGCGCAAGAACACAGCTGTAGCATTTGCTCGCTTTCTTTACTATCAATGCGTTTTCGTCTCTCCTTCTACTCGTCTCAGAAAATTTTTATGAGACGACCTGTTGGGTTTTCTACAAGATGTTTTCCCGTTGGTTATTATAGGACTCTATTCAGAAAGTTTTCGAAATCCATCAAGCGACTTGCTGATCGAGTGCATGGCGTCATCTGTTCTCACTACACACAAAAATTGCAGTTTTTATGCCCAGGTCCATTGCTGTGGCTAAAATAATGGAATTTTTATAAAATTTCAAATATTGAAATTACTTTTTTATTCGGATGATCTCATGGTTTTTTAAGGGAGTGAAAGTAAGTTCTCTTATCTAGAAATTCATTGTGGCCTTCTTATAGAATGTCTAATTTAATACGAATGACGTTAGTTTTGATTTGGAGCTTACTTTAGAGCTTGAACAATGTCCATACTGATCTGAAAAGTGTTCAGTTTGGTTTGAAAAATTCCAGTTTGCTTAGAAGAGTGTCCAGATTGACTTGAAAGTGGTGGTTCTTTTTTTGTTGCGTAACTAGAAACTTGCAACGCTACTGCCCCACCATCTCAGCTCCTAAATACCAAATTGTTATGGAATGTCCTGTTATTGCCTGTCTCCCAGCCTTATTTTTCTTCTGGTTTGGTTTTTGATTCAGGGTGCTCGCTACCGTTAGTGGCATTCTAAGAATTTCGACTGGGCATCAATCAACTAGTTCTGTGCCCGGTTATGCATACGTTTTTCGTGCAGAGCTGTCGAATTCGTGTAGGGCGGGGTTTTTTCCGATTAGTGGACAACGGTTATTGGCTATGTCGATGACATTTTTCCTACTTTCTCTTCGTCTCTTTTTGTTTCTTCTCTCAGGTCGTGGAAAAGGGCGGTAAGAGAAACTAGAGGAAAATTTGGATAACCGCATTCTATTTGCATTTTTTCTCATGTTTTCCAGCTGTTTTCATAGAATTTTACTCACTTTTCAGTTTATTTACTACAGTAAATAGCAAATAAAATAATAATAAAGAAACGCGAAATCTCGAAGACGGTCTAGAAGCACGAAAAAGGAGTAGAAATTGGAAAGTATAATCAATTACTATGAAAACAAAAACACAGAACAGCACAAAACAAAGGAAAAATAGAACAAAAAATAGTTTGAAGTGATGAAGTCATCAACGCCTTATATCCATTGACTTACCAGGAGACCATCTCAAGGTCGGAACGGCTCATGTGTTGTATATGGGTAGAGTCGCCTCTCTCTGGGAAACAACAAAGTGCAAATATCTCGCCCCAATACAACTCTGCGCAGAGTTGGGAACGATGGAAGCTGGGCCGTTGGCGGCGTTACCCCTCTGCCTGCGCGCGAAGGGCAGGCTCAAGTTGGCTGGAAACAGCGATGACGAGCGAGCGGTGGTGGCGCAGTGGTAGAGGAGCGGCGTAGTCCCCATGATCGCTGTTTCCACCCAACTTGAGCCCACCCTTCGAGCGCAGGCAGGGGTTTACGCTGCTAACGGCCCAGCTCCCCCGTCCCTAACTCCCCAACTCTGCGCAGAGTCGTATTGGGGTCGAGATATTTGCATTTTGTTGTTTCTCAGAGAGAGGCGATTCTACCCATACACAACGCTTGAATCGTTCCAACCTACCGTGAGGTAGTCTCCTGGTTAGCTGTTAGTGCTTAAACTGCCCTCCGAGATGACAACTCTTTGCGACGCTTTATTGCAGTTCCTATCAGTTTCTGTCGATTTACCCTATCACATCACCATGACATTGTAAACAGCCGTGTGCCAGCTTGCTACTGACCGCAGACTTCATTTTCAACGAGAAACATGTGTGGTGTGGTTATAGTGATGAGCAGCGCAGCCAGTGCCACTCAACGTCTGCAGCCGAAGCGTCAGACGCTCGACGAGGCCTACGCACCGCCGGCGAATTTCCTCGAGATCGAAGTGGTGAATCCAATTACGCACGGAGTTGGCAAAATGCGCTATACGGACTACGAGATTCGGCTGAGGGTGAGTGGCTTTCACCTTGTTTCACTGATCTTCTACCTCATTCGATTCAAATTTTATGTTCATATTTTCGATAGGTTTGAAGTGTTTGCATTAAAGGATAAAAAGACAAAGGGTTGGGGCCAAGCAGTTTGCGCCATACATTCTACAGGGTGCGCCATACATTCTACAGGGTGACTCAAAAAAAATGTATGCACCCTGTAGAATGTATGGCGCATTCCACAAACTGCATGGCCCCAACTTTTTGTCTTTTTTCCTTTAATGCAAACACATTCTACAGGATGACTCAAAAAATGTATGCACTGTTTGATAGGTGATAGCTTTGTTCACAGTAAAGTCACTGAGGAATTTAAAAGCTCATATGAATGCTTATGAAAATGGAGATTTTCTGCCATATGTGCGGCCTCGCATGCGCCATGCTAGTCCGAGGGCCACATATCTAAAAATTATCTAACAAATCGACATGGGAGTTACCGAGCGGCTCCTGAAGGACTCGAGAGGACCTAAAAGGAAGAAAAAACCAACGAGAGAAGAAAAAAATTAAACCGCCGCGGTTCTTACAACCGTCTCGGCGGGTAAAGAGTAAGGCAATGGAGGCCTGCCGCGTACTGACCACCGCCTGACATGTTATAACTAGAATCTAACATGGTGAGGAGGGCATACAACTTTGCCGGCTTACAACCGCAACAAATGTAATTTTCGCTTTTTTCTTGGTGAGTTTTTCTTGTTTAGGGATCTGCGTTGTTCTGTAGGAGTCGCTCGGTATCTCTCAAGTGAATTTGTTACATATAATACTTTTTAGTTATGTGGCCCCCCGGACTAGAATAGATCCGGCGAATTTTTTGGAAATGTTTGAGACTCATATGAAAGCATGTGTAAAGAGATTTCTGCGGCGTGTAATCAGGCAAGATTGCGCATGCCTCTGCCTGAAACCATGCATTGATTGTACATGGGTGAATGCTTGTTACAATCTTGCTAATACTTGGCCAGATTAACCTGTGCTGTGCTTCTTTTAACGTTTTAGGCCGCCCAGTAGCTGCAATTATGCCGATTAACCTCTCCATTCAGCTTGAATGTTGCTTCATCAGTCCACAGAATCCGTCTTGCAAAATGGGGCTCCTGCTCACATTTAAGTCGCGCAATCAATTTCTAAACGTTAAAAGAAGCACAGCACAGGTTGATCTGGCCAAGTAGTAACAAGATTGTAGCAGGCATTCAGCCCATGCACAATCAATCGAGTCTGAAATGCAAGGTTTCAAGCGGGAGCGTGGCACAATCTTGACTATTTGCACGACACAGTAATCTCGTTACCCTGCGCTTTCATATGAGTCTCAAACATCTTCAAATGCTTCAGTAACAGCAACGTTAGAACCTTTCTAATACTATCTCTACTTTTTAGGACAATCTGCATTTTGCGCAAACCATAGTGTGTTTTAAAGTTTTATACTTTAAATGAAGCACAAATCATTCGAAAGGGCCGCTTTGTGAAGAAATTATAACGTGCATTTAAGCGAAACACAATCAATCGAGCGCATAATGCAAAGTTACAGACGACTGTGTGGCGCATTCCACGCCGCTCATATGTCAGAGGATTTTTATTTTCTTAAGCTTTCGTACGACTCCTTTACTTCTTCAGTACCTGTACTATGAGCAATGTTATCAGCTTTCAAACAGTGTATACATTTTTTTTGAGACACCTTGTATTTCTGCGGCTTTCTTTATTTCGGCGGAGTGTTGAGTGCACATTTGACGTATATAATGGCTTGTGGTCTGTTCCCGACTCATCGCGACGTGCTACCTTTTGTAGACTGACAGGAAAGCGCGTTGACGTCCTTACGTCTGACTCATGTTGCACCTGCTGTTCGCCCTATTCACGGGTGTATGATTCATTCGGCGCGTAGGCTGAAGCAGGTAGGCCGAAGTCAGCAGGAGGTGGCGGGTGCAATTCTAGTTGGTGGTGGCCGATCTTAAACGATTTCACGACATAACGAAACAATAATTGACAACAACATATAGAAATAACTACACCAACCTGGGGCCGGATTCTTCGACGACTTACAGCAATTTAACAGAGAAAATTACAGTCGAAATCCCTGATAGCGCGGCTTATCCAGCGATATGGTGGGCGGTAAGCCGCGTTTGTTCACACATAATACACCTTCTACAAACAGCATCGTCAAATGGTCGTATTTGCCAAGCAAGTGAGGCGAATTGACGACGTCTGCATGATTTGACGAAGTTGATCTTCTTGAGACTCCTGTAGATTGAACCCAAACTATGAGCTTTCCTATTACAGATCTCGTCAGAATCCGGGAAAATTAATTCCCTGGGTTGACTAGCAGCTTGATGGCGAAAACTTTATACATCATGATAATATCAGGTGTTTTTCTTCAGCTGTTTAGTGGCGGCAGACCTGACGTTGAGAAGCGTCTGGATTTGAATTGGAATCCACTTTAAAACATCTCATAATTAGCTCACTGGTGAAGCTGGATGCTCTTCAATTTGTCAATGTCTCTTTTTCTAGCGCGGTTAAAGCCTATTGTACCAGCTTCGACGATAAGTTTTTTCTGGCTGACGTTCTCATTTCTGTTCGCTATAAGATGTGACGTAACTATGTGATGTGTTATTACTTAAAGATAAAGGGTAAAGGACGGCGTTATTCAATACTCTTTGGGATGTGCCACGCATTCTACTTCTACGGTACTTCTGTCGTGGAGGTGTGTTGAATGCGTATTTGGCCATACAATGACTTGCGGTGGCCAGCCGATGTACAAGTCAGTGCTTTATCCTTCCCAGACAAGTCTGGTACCAATTCACCGACCCCAGAGGGATGGAAGGCTTGGTTGGCCTGGGCGGAAAATCCGAACCAGGAACCTGGTATCGGGTGCAGGCGACAGCCGCGCCTCCTCCGACTGCGCTCCACGCGCCCCAACTACTTAAAGATATGGGCTCAATATGCTTGAAGATTGGATCATGCTGTGTCTAAATGGCCGACTGTCATGCATTGTCTCAACGACATTTTCAAGGTGCTTCAGAAACTATGAATTTGCTAGCAGTAGAATGCGTGATGCATTTGAGAGGGACTGATTTACCCTAACTTCTATCGTTTATTCGTTGTGTGGTTCATTGGGCAACGTGGGGTTGTTGCGGCGTTCCAGTCCTGTCAAGCTTCATGTGTTGTTCCTATGTTAGCCTTCCTGAACATCTTGTAAAGCTCTGTAGAGGTCGATTTCTTAGGTAAAGCAATAGGTCGCCGTCTGCCGTTAGTATTGAGATCTATACGGTTCCCAAATTTCGACATTTCGTTTGGGGCAAGATTAGTAAAATCAAAAATGATCGCTAATCCTAAAGAACGAACCGTTTTTCGTTTTCAAGGTGCTGATTATAGTTGTGCTTTTGACAAATTTCATCGAACGAAGGAATGAACGAATAGATTCTGTTTCGAAAATTTTCAAAGAAATGGGTGAACAAATTTATTCGATGTTGAAGACTTTCGGACGACTGAAAGTAGGAACCTATTCGCTTATCAGTTTTTTGTAGGATTGAAAATCGAATAAGCCCCATCTTTTGTTTATTCGAGTAGTCGAGTATTTTGTGCGAATCAGCTTCAGTGCTTGAAGATTAAAAACTTATTTGATTTTCGAGTAAAGTTAGTCGATTTCTTAACAATATTCGAATATGGCTACCTTTCGATGTTCAAATTCGAACGAATATTCGAAAATCGAGAAATATCGAATATTCGACTATTAGAACAATTAATTGATTATGTTCTATGGAACACTGTTATTTTAATGATAGGTCATTCCTATGAGGATCGGCACATAATCCCACCCGGTATACGGAGGGAGTGGGTTCGATTCTCGCCTGGCGCTCGAGTTTCGGTCACAGCCAAACATGGTTTTGAAAGCATTTTTGGATCGAATAAGCCCCCTCGCAACAAAACATCCTGTAACAACATATAGCCTCTCTACCAGCCGCTCCAGGCTTAAGCAAATGTGTTAAAACATTGTTACTAGTAAGGTCTTCAGCTTAACCGGTTCCATGCTGATATCAGCGACCGGCCCACCCCGTATCACGGGTGGGTGCTGACAGACCTCGAGGATATCGCGGATGTTACGTGCGGTCAAACAGCGCCGGTGGTGTAAGGCGAACATCGCTGCCCGGAAAGCAGAAGATGCGGGTTCGAGTCCCGCCTGGCGCAAGAGTTGATCGCAACAAAACATCCTGTAACAACATTTTTGGATCGTTTCCGCGCCTAGATCGTCTACGAGTGGTCGTGCCTTTTTCGTTCCATACTCTTGTTCTCAAAGTGGCTGTTATTGACCTTCAATGTATTGATTGTGTCTATTATCTAACAGGTCCTACAGAAATAGTGCTGTGGACAGGATACAATGCTTTTGGGTTGCTAGATGGATCAGTTCTGTGTGTGATCAGACATTTCAACGTTTTGACAGGATGCTGACAGTGAGACCAAACAAATGATGAGCGAAAAGCTACCAGTAAGCTGCTATTCTACTCCCAAAAACTGTAACGGTCGCCAGCCCGATGTGTGAGGCGGTCTTCGAAAACGGTGGAAGATCAGGTTGTACGCCAAACAGGATTATCTTCTGCCTTGTGTCGCTCATCTATGATTTATAGCAATTGTTTGAACACCTCAGGATCGGGGAAGAAGAGACCTGTTCTCATCAAATCTGCGACATTTCGATGAAATTCCCGAAACTCTGCACTTGCTCTAGCAAAGCGGGTCACACATTGCCCCACGAAAACTCGTCGCAGGCGTTCTTGACATAGCTGCTTGTGGCGTTCAACGATTTTCGGCGACATACTTGAGAAAAAGATCTCGTTCGAAAAAGTCCTTATGAGAATTTGAACATTAAAACTGAAACTTGTGCCGTTTATGGCGTAACTTCTATTGGTTTCAGTCCAATCTGCCGGTTTTCAAGCAGAAGGAATCGAGTGTACGCCGCAGATACAGCGATTTCGATTGGCTACGCGGAGAATTGGAAAGGGATAGCAAGGTTGGTGCTCGCTAATTCTTTGTTTGTTTCAGTGTTTATTGCATTCTGAAAAATAATATTTTTGTGGAGAATATGATTTAATTCAGTCGATTTATTTTTATTCATTTATTTCGATGCACGCGAAGGTGCGCCTCATAAGGATCGAAAAAAAACTCAGAAACCAAGTGCAGTTGAAAGAATTCAGAATTTACTCCAGTTATAACCTCATTTTGAAGCTTAGAGGTCAAAGGTGTCGATCAAGATCTCATATACTGCGGTCCCTACCTTTTGCTTCTTTGAACCCAGCTCCGAGGACGCGGTCTGCCATTAGACATCTCTGCACTAGGGGGACTGGTATTCGTTCGGTCTGAATCGTCACACAGTGTGTATATCTGCGTGATTGTAATGTGACACGGCAGGGAGCGCGTGTCGGCGCTGTATGTACGATAATGTCTGTAAACAATCAGCTGGTTTAACGCAAACGCACTGTGCTAATCCATATCGACCAGCTAGGGAGCGACTAACCAGTAAGATCATGACGCTGAGAGCGAAACCATTTTTACGTCAAATTGGACGCTTTTCTAATCAAATTGAACACTTCTAGGTAAACTTGGCGTTTTTGAAATCGAAAAAAAAAATGATTGAAATCGAAATTTAAAAAGTGGACATCGCTGGTTTACTTTGAAAGATGCCCGTCTTGATTTGGACATCTTCCATCAAGACGGGCGTCTTTCAGAATAAACTTGAGACTCTCCGAGAAACTCTGAATAATTTTTGATTGAGGGAAAATCTTATACCATTTTCTTTGTTGTTGATTTTTTTAAAACTCGACTGCCCCGTTAAAGGAAAACAATGTTAGGGGCCCGCGTGGATAAAAATTCAGTTCAACATTTCATTAGAAGTGGTGTTCTACAAAAATGCTTTTCGTCGTGTGACCAAAATCGATCAGACGACGGTCGACGAGAAGTCGAAAATTTTTTTTCGCCTAACCCTTGCCCAGGGTTTTTTTTTTTGGGGTGCTGATCACGAATCTGACATCCTTTTTTCAAATATCAAGCTGGCTTCATTCCGCAAAACTACTCTCCTGGGCCAGATTTAATCAACCGCTTCCGGTAGCGGTGAAAAGCACCGCCAAACCTGGTGCTAATGAATCGGTACCAGGTGTTTAGCATTATCTTTCACCGTTACCGACCGGTGAGCGGTTGATAAATCTGGCCCCTGATCTAAATAAAGGTATAGCAAGGTTGGAGCGTGTTAAGGTCCTCAGATATTGCCTTTTATACTTCTAGGGAATAAAGAAAGCTGCGTAATCAGAACAGCTAACTTGATGTGTGATTCTCCCTAGCTTAGTAATGCCGCAACATCGCGCGAAGTGCGCAAGTGTGAGGCATGCTGATAGCCCTGGCGGACCACTTGAATATCGAATAAATAAATAACAAAAAGAATATAAATAGGCATCAGTTCGTGAAATACTGATTAAAGAAAACAATTTGGACGTCAATTTTTTACAAATTGCATTATCATGTTCTATATTTTCCAAGGTGTTATGAAGTTCCCCTCTTTGCTGACTTTTTGTAAATATTCCTTTTAACGGAAATTTTTGCGAAACGTGTTTCTGTTGATTTTTTCGCATTTCTACTCCTTTTGTATTTTTTGCCGACTGTCACCTTAACTTTATGCAATATGTGATAGTCACCGTAAATACTATATTGTGGCAGTATTTTTCTGGAGTATTTGGATTTATCTTTTAAAAAATGTGAATTATTCTCATTTAACTTGGACAAAATTAAGAAGTTGGTTTCTTGTTACATGAGAGAAGTCTTAACGTTTTAGCTCAGTGCGCAAGGGGTTAAGATAGAATACTTTAGCGCGTGAATTCTTGCTCATTTTCTTCCTGTAGCCATGATTGTGTTAGTTCTGTCAGCACCCCGCACCTTGGTTATGTTCTCCTATTTGATCGTTGAGTAGATCCCGTTATCAGATGCAGTCAGAAGTCTCTGGTTCGTCTTCAACTCCGAAAACGTTTGCCATAGCTATTTACAGATAGTCGTGCCGCCACTGCCGTCGAAGTCGTTAAAAAGGCAGCTACCGTTCCGCTCCGATGATGGTATTTTCGAGGAAGAGTTCATAGAGAACCGAAGAAAAGGCCTAGAGGTCTTCATCAACAAGTTGGTCTTAAATTGTTGGAGACCTTTTGTAGAGTGTTGAATTTAAATGCTAGCCATTCTCTTCTTGAGACGAATTCTCGCAAAAAATGGATTTTTCTGAGCATTCCTACGGCTTTTTCGGCATAATTTACTAGCCATACGAGGCTATTAGTCATCCTCGCAGCGCTTTCAGGGTAGCCGGTCACCCGCTCGCGCAAAACGAACGCTCGTTGCACATCTTCCTACAGGAGCCGATGATCGATAGGAATTACGTGCCGGGCAAGATCAGACCCACGTAAAGCGCTCCGCGCAAAGGAGAGCGAGGGAAGAGTGATTCTTTCAGTTACGATGTGCTTCTTATTCTGAACAAAGATTTCACGCGAAATTAGCCACATGTGCTCGCGCCGCCGTTGTTCACCGGATGTGTTTCCCCAGAACTAATGACTCTGTCACTTTCGGTCTTACCATCTTCGCACTTCGTTCCCAGTCGTTCAGTGTTCTTAAACGGTCCCAAGACTTAAGCTAGTTCACGTCCAACCGTCGCTCAACGCCCATTACTGTTCGGTTCCGTTTGTTGTCAACTGCTGTGCTACTCGAATACGATGTTCTTCTACTAGAGTTCTAACTGGTTGTCTTTTGTCGTGCTTGCTACAGTTCCCGAATTTGCTCTTCAGTTTTATTTAAATATGTTGGCATCTCCGTTTCTTGTCCGAGAATTTCAACTGAATTCCATTGAACCCTTTGATATAGGAAGTGATTTCGAAATGTTTCATAGCTGGCCTCACTTGAAATGCATATTCGAGCCTGTTCCCCCATAGCAAACCGTGCTCATATGATGTTTTTAGAGTTTTTCGTCTTGCTGGCAAAGATTTACACAGATTTATACATTGCGTAGTTTGTAAATAAAATAGACGATGAATGCATGGTCAGATGTGTGTATGAGAGGATCTGGGCCGGTCAGTAGTAGCTTCTGTGTAAAGATGTGTGGTTTTACGAGGTTTCCACCGATGATGGAGTAGAGATGATGTGATACGACTGATACCACGTTTCGTATGTGTGTTTTATTCCGATAAATTATTTTGTTGTTGTTGTTGTGGTGTTGATTATGAAAAGCGGAATGTGCCCAGTGGCGGGTTACATATCAGTGGTGCTCGTTCCTCTTCTGTTTGATCGTTTAAATCAAAAAAAAAAAAATTCTAGCGGCTTGTGTTGTGCTAGGCAGTGCGCTCCGTTACTGGAGGAGATGAACTAGTCTACCATCCTTTACTATTGGTCGCAGCGGTGAGTTCAGCTTCTGTATTTTCATAGTGGTTTCAACAAAATTACAAATCGATAAGCTCTAATGAGTGGATGGCTCTGATGAGTAGGAGCTTTGAGCTGAAAACCAAGAGTTTTGTGCCAAAATAGAGAAGGAACGACAATGTGGTTTGTTCTAAGGGATGTGTGTTGGTCTGGATATAGTCGATTTGCACACTAGGTATCTGGCATACCCTCGTGTCGCTCCAGCGACTGGTCGCGGCGATAGTGTTGCGCGGGTAGCTACGAACTGCATAGCTACCCGCGCAACACTATCGCCGCGACCAGTCGCTGGAACGACTCGGAGGTATACCAGATGCCTTAGACTGTGGCAGATCAAGTTGGGCTGCAGCGGGCCAGAATAGCCTCTTGTATTAGGGGGGGGGGGGGGCAAAAGTAATGAGACAAATTGGAAAAAATCTTTATCTCTTTATAACTCAATTACAACTCAACGATGCTGAGGAATGTATTCGCCATTAAGGGCAAGGACCTTGCTGCCATCACTCAGCCAACTTCCTGATCCCATCCTTCCAGAACTGCTTGAGCCTGGTGTTGATCAACTGCTCGATAAGGTTGTTAAGGACTGCTTGGGTTCTTGGGTCCCTTCCGACTAGGAAGTCCTGCAGGCTCAAGTAGTAGTGGTAGTCGCATGGAGAGATGTCCAGCAAATACGGTGGGTGAGGCATGTGACCGTAGCCCAGCCGGCCAAGCTTATCCGTGGTTACTTGTTCCCGATGGGGTGCGGCGTTGTCGAAGAGGAGGACCTTCTTGAAAGGCTGCGAATGAATAAGGACGAGTCGCCGGCCCATCTCTTCTGTTTCGTTCACCATGGCCTTGGAGTTCATCGCGGTGCTCTTGGGAAACAGCCTCCGGTAAACCGATCCATGGGCGCAGACCCAAAAGCTCCAAAGATGCTTCTCGCCGTGAACATCTCGCCGAACGAAGGTCGGTAACAGGTCACCAGGCCTCACCCAGACTTGCTGCTTGGCAGGGTTAAGGCAGAAGACGTACTTCTCATCTTGCATGAATATTGAGCCCAGGCTGCTCGGGGTTGGGAATTGGGCGAGATTTGCGCGACACAGGTCCACTCGTCAGACTGGGGTTTCGGCATGAGACAGGCTGGGGTTTTGGCATGCTTCTGGAAAGGGCGGAAGTGGTAACTTCTCAGATGGGCTTCAGTAAGTAGCATACAGACATACAAATACGACAAGCACGAAACCAGACTCCAGCCCGAGATATACGGACACGGCATGGGGTGTCTCATTACTTTTGCCCCCCCCCCCCAATATTAATGTGTTGTGGGTGATCACACTCTGTAGTGGTGTTTTGGCGTTCTAATCGTAAAAAGTGGTTTACGAATAGCAGTAAATTAGATCTGGGGTCGGATTCATCAGCGACTTACATGACTTCAACAGAGAATTCACAGCGGAAAGCTCAAATAACACGGCTTATCGCTCACCATATCGCTTGATAAGCCGCGCTATCAGGGCTTTTGGCTGTAATTTTCTCCGTTAAATTGCTGTAAGTTGTTGATGAATCCGGCCCCAGATCTACTTGTGCGCTTCCCTATACCAGTTGAAGTCAGAATGGAACGTTTTCAAAGCAAATCGGACACTTTTCGGAACAAGCTGGATACTTCTGAAACCATACTGAACATCTTTCAAATCGAAGCGATCGTTTTTAGGATTAAAATAGGCACTCTTTGAGAAGGTCGAAATGAATTTCTATATTGGAAAAAATTACTATTAGTTTATTATTGCACCTACCCCAAAAAGGTGAACACTACGTACGTTTGAAGCCGCAAATTTTTATTTTTCTAAAGAGAATTTATGGATTAAAAAGGATTTTTATGGCACAATTAAGCAACGATTTTTGTGTGTAGTGAAAGAGGAGATTGTGCCATGCACTCGTTCAGAGCTGCATTGTTGCGTTATGCGATGTTGCCATAAGCTCCCATATCGATTCATAGCGTCGCGCCGCGTTAGAGCTCTGAACGTCCTCTGGGAAGTAGCATCTTTTTGTTGCATGTTCGATGTGCTGGGCGCGTGTGGCGCAGCCGGAGGAGGCGCCGGCTGTCGCCTGCACCCAATACCAGATTCCTGGTTCGGATTTCCTGCCCAGGCCAACTAAGCCTCCCATCAGTCCGGAGTCGGTGAATTTGTACCAGCCTTGTCTGGGAAGGATAGAACGCTGACTTGTTCACCGATTGGCCACCGCAAGTCATTGTATGGTCATATACGCATTTAAATCGCCTCCACGATATCCCGTAGAAGTAGAATGCGTGGCGCATTCCAAAAGGGATTGAGTAACGCCGCCCTTTTTCCCTTATCCTTATATTCGATGTGTGGAGGGTATTGCTTTGTGAAACTGTACGATTCCATGGTCAAGTTCCAGCACCCTAACTCGGTAGGTTCGAGCATTTTATAAAAATGGAACACATTTTTCACCATTCTAAGGCTCGGAATTCTCGCAGCGGTGTTCATCTTCGCCGTTCAGACATAGGATTTCTTTTTAAACAGAAATTGGTGTAATTCGTGGTAGTGTAGTTCTTCGAGAGCTTCTTGTCACTGGATAGTCTTACTATGTCAAATCAAAGCAATTATGTCAATAATAGAAGCGCAAAGAATTGAAGAGAAACGGCTTTCGAGTAGGTAGGTAAGCGGCAGTGTAATGTAGTTTCATAAAGGGTACGGATAGGTGTTAATCAACCTCATTGTGGGATGTCCTATGCATTCTGCTTTCAATAGAAGCCGTGGAGCCGAGCTGAATCGGTATTACGTCCATAAACGGTTGCCAGGAAATGGATCTTTTAGTATTTATATCCCAGACAGTCCTGCTACCACTAAATTTGTTCAGAAATGAAATGATGCGCTGGGCGTTATAGTCCCGTCCAATAATTCGTCGCTTTTCCACCTCCAGGTTGGCTTTTTTCGCTCTCTTCAACACTGTAGTGTAATATACAATTGTATTATTGTATCGGAGGTCCATGGAAAAGGATTTTCTCTGAGTCTAATTACCTATTCCACCATCTAGCATCCTTTGTGGGATATAACTTCGCTCTCAAATAAGTGCTGTTCGCGGACAGCCTTAAATGTGACAACATCGCCTAATATCTCTCAACCGTTTATTGAAATAGTGTTTTTTCTGTAGAAAAAGTGTTTGACTAAATACTGGATTCCTGGCTCATTTCTTCGGCGGCTTTTCTGGAGGTTTTGTTTCTGGTACCTTAAAGAAAGGAAATAATAACCGGTATCTGCAGTCGCTGACGCTCTGTAATGTTTTCAAGGAAGCTACAACGCATGGTTTACACTTCAGCTGCCAATTTGCACTTCATTGCGAGAACCACAAGTATTGATTGCCCGCACTGTCCGATCGATATTGGTGAGTCTTCGCGGCAACTCGAGTACCAACCCTGCCCAATGTAAGCGAACTACTGGAGCTCCTTTAAAGCTTCACAGTATACATTGGATCCGAATGAATCATTTTCGGATATCCGATTCGGATAACCCGATCCGAATCATCCAAAAATCCGGGGTCCGCAAAATCGCCGTTATCCGAATCATCCAATTATCCGAAGATTTTCGATCGGATACATTGTATACTTCATAGGCGGCAAGGAGACGTAGTGCATCGATTTGTTGCGTTGCTCAATCAATATGTCTCATTTTGTCGCCAAATTGGACGCTTTAAAAATCAAATGGACCGTCTTCTAAGCAAATTTGACGCTTTTGAATTTAAACGGGAATCTTCCAATTCAAAATATTCGAGATTAAACTAGATACACCCAGTAAGGCTAAAATAAGCTTTTGTCCAAAAAAATTCCATGATTTTCTTTGAATTTTTTAAAGCCTACCTGTCCTAATAAGTGGACACACTGTTCGAAATGTTAGTAAATTTTTATTTCGTATAAAAATGGTGGTCTAATGCTTATTCTAAAGTACAGAGCAGCGGCAATTTTTTAGGATGTTAAAGGAAGAGGTCGCGCCATGCATTGGTTTAGCTCGTTGCGATTTTAATTTGACTGATGGTGTAAATGCGGTTTACTTGAAATCGCGATCTGAAGATATGTGTGTTTTCTACAATTGTTTTTGATCACGCAAACACAGTTTTTGCCGTCAAGGTGAAAGGAAAATCGCAACGAGCTAGACTAGTCCATGGCGCAATCTCTTCTTCTCCTCTAGCACGCCCAAAAATTGCTGCCTTTCTATACCATATAATAGATTTTGATCGACAAGTTTTTTCCTTGCAAAAAAAATCCAAAGAAGGACATACTAAATTTCAGGCGCAAAGGGGCTCGGGGGCCGGGATCACCTTGTACTGAGTGGTTATCGGCCTTGGTAGGAACGTTCGTGAATGTCAAATTACATCAGAAATGGTCTACCTCAGTTTACCAATGGAGTAGAACACACCAATGCTTTGTAAAATTTTTAATTTTGTATAATAGAGAATGGACTATAGCACTGAATTTCATGGTGACACCCCCCCCCCCGAGCCGTTTAGCGCCAATTTTCCTTAAACGAAAATTTATTATAACCTTATTCAGTTCTCATTTTGGATTGTAAGGTGTTACGTTTCAATTCAAAAGTGTTCAGCTCGCTTTGGAGCGTCCAATTTGATTTGAAAAGAGTCCAGTTTGAAGTGCAGATGTTGCAGACCTACAGCTACGGGTCTATTCATACTTCGCGATAGCAGGGACAGGGCCTGTTCATACTTCGCGACAAGAGCGACTCATCGCCCGTGCAAAATATGCATATCGATTAAAACCGAGCGCGCGCCGCCGAAAAGTGTTCATACTCGAGCGCCGGCGGTGTCGCTCCAGTCGCTCTTGTCGCTCTTGTCGCTGCGCACGCCACGCGCGCTGCGTTCGTTGCGCTCTCATTGCTCCCGTCGTCCGTACAAAACATGCGAATCGATTAAAACAGAGCGCGCGCCGCCGAAAAGTCTTCATATTCGAGCGCCGGCGTTGACGCTCCAGCCGCTCTTGTCGCACTAGTCGCTCTAGTCGCTGCTGTCGCCTGTTCATAGTTCCGCGCGCTACGTTCTTGTCGCTGCTGTCACGAAGTATGAACAGGCCCACAAGAGCGTCGAGAGCGCAGCGTGAGCGGCGTGCGCAGCGCGCGGAAGTATGAACACGCGACAGCAGCGACTGGAGCGACAGCGTCGGCGCTCAACTACGAACACTTTTCGGCAGCGCGCTGGGTTTTAGTCGATATGCATGTTTTGCACGGGCGATGAGTCGCTCTTGTCGCGAAGTATGAACAGCCCTACGTAGTGCAGCCCCGTGATGGAGGGATAAGAAAAAAACAGCCCTTAGCACAGTGCTATAACGAAACACATGAACATCAGTCACCTTCTGTCCTCCCCGCAGCGGATCGTAGACTGACATGGCTATGTCGGGTACCTGAAAATGGATAGCATCTGTGTCAACTGGAGCTCAGAAATGGCTAGGCGATTAGTAGAAATTAGTCGCCCAGACAGCAAAAAAATCAAGCACTTACGTCTACAGCTGTAAAGGTTGGCGCTAGAAGTGTGAGCTCTCGGTCTTCAGGGCGATCAAGTAGGACGCCTGGTGAGGGACGCATGGTGGACTTCTGAATTTGAGGCAGCAGAATGTCTTTTATGGACGTGTGGGGGGAGGGCATTCGTATCGATTTGTCGTGGGCGTCAACGATTTAGGTGACGTTTTTTCGACTTTTAAATATTTTCCATATAAAGATTCATGTTGCTATGAAACGAACACAGTTGTATCTTAGAATTTCTAGCGCTATAGAATGAGTTCCACCAAAAGTTTATCACAAATAGCGTTGATGCGAAGTCTTTGATTTTGTTAACTGAAGATAATTCTTCGCGAACTTGCTGAGGAAGCTAAATTTCTAGGCCGAAATTCCCCATTCATACAGCGCTTCTTGAAATCTGAGCGCTGTGTGCACGAGTGACCGAGTTGAAGGTGTCCTGACGGCCTTTTGTCGAAGGGAGCCAAGAAGAGGTCGCAGTCGTGTTTACTAGTCGATCTCTGCTAATCACCATCGTGACCTACTTAAGTGGGCTACGTAGCAAGTTCAACTATTTGTGAATATAAACATAGTAGTCAATTTTACCACAGAATATTGGTTTATGCATGCCTCCAACGGTGAGATACGTGCAATTTTTTTCTGCAAGAAACGACCTCTTCTAGAAGGTGTCTCGACGATGTAGTTGAATTCTATGTGGAATTTGGTCTACAAACTTTCACTTTGCAATCTAGGTACTAAAGAACATAAGAGCTCTTATGAAAGGTGAGAAAATTGAAATTTTCTAACTTGTGAGCGATAGGGATCGCGCCGCGCACTCGTCTGAATTCTTGCATTTTACACTCGATTGATTGTGTTTCCCATATATGTTATAATTTCCGCACAAACTGGCGCTATCGATTGATTCGTGCTTCCTTTGAAGTTTAAAACTTGAAAGACATTCTACAGCTTGCTTCAGAATGCAGGATATACTAAAAATGCAGGTACTCTTTGAAAGGCATTAACTTCGCTGCTAGTGAAGCATCTGAAGATGTTCGAGACACGTGTGAAAGTACAGGATAGCGAAAATTCCTTCGCGTACCACTGGTCAAGATGCGCCATGCATCCGTCTGAAACCTTTGATTTCAGGCTCGATTGGTTGTGCATAGGGTGAATGCTTGTTACAATTTTGTTGTTACTTGATCATGTTAACTGTGCTGTGTCCCTGTTAGAGCCTGTTCATACTTTGCGACAAGAGCGACTCGTCGCCCTTGCAAAACATGCATATCGATTGAAACCGAGCGCGCGCCGCCGAAAAGTGTTCATAAGGACCATGCACACTTCTGCGACGGCCGCGGCGCGACACGTGCCGCAGGGAGGGGATTGCACACTCTAGCGACTGTCGCGGCGACTATCGCAGGCGACGCCGCGCTGAGTGCCGCAGGCTGGAATGGTTCAAACCATTCCTGGCGGCGCGGCATCCACGGGGACGTCGGTCCCGTTGCCTAAAACGGTGCTCTAACGCGAGCGCGCCGCGACCGCCAGATTTCGCGGAGGTAGCCGTCGCCCTACTTGCCGCGCCGCGGTGTCGCAGAAGTGTGCATGGGCCTATATTCGAGCGCCGGCGCTGTCGCTCCTGTCGGTCCAGCCGCTGCTGTCACCTGTTCATACTTCCGTGCGCTGCGCACGCCGTGCACTCCACGCTGCTACGTTCTCGTCGCTTCCGTGCAAAACATGAAAAGCGATTGCGCGCCACCGAAAAGCGTTCATACTCCGGCGCCGGCGCTGTCGCTCCGGTCGCTTTTGTCGCCTGTTCATACTTCCGCGCGGCGCACGCCACGCATGCTGCGCGCGCTACGCTATCGTCGCTCTTGTCGCTGCTGTCGCAAAGTATGAACAGGCCCTGAACGTTTAGGACTGACAGCTTGTGGCTAAATCTGGGAGTATCCTAAAGAAACATAGTAAGCTCTATATGAAACGCCACACGATTGCTGCTAGTGAAGGTTTTGGAGATGTTATGCGTTGACATGAAGTTGTAGTGCACTTGTCAAGGTCGCACAACATGTAAAACGTCAAAAGAAGCACGACACAGGTTAATGTGATCAATGAATAACAAGATTGCAACAAGCATTCAGCTCATGCACAATCAATCGACTCTGAGGTGCTAGGTTTTAGGCGGGAGCATGGCGCAATCTTGACTATTTGCCCATCAAAGAATGGTCGTTATCCTGCGCTTTCATATCAGTCTTAATCATCTTCAAAAGCTTCACAAGCAACAGCGTTGGAACATTTCAAACAGTATCTGCCTTTTTAGGATGTCGTGCATTTTGCTGCAAACTGTAGTGTGTTTTGAAGCTTTAAATTTTGAATGAAGCACAGATCAATCGCTACGGCCACATTGTAGGGAGATCATAACAAGTATTCAGGTCCCCGAAAGGTCCTGTACGAAGGTCCCCCTCCAATCCATGAAATCGACACATGCCGAGTGGCTGCATGAGTTCAAAGATAGATTTGGCGAAGTACCTGAGTGAGCTTGTCCTTGGAGCCAATCAGAGGTGGTTTTGTGTCTCGTCCGTCACCAGAAGGTTGCTTTGGTGCGCTAGCCGTAGGCTGCTTCGCAGCGTCACCCATTGGTTGCTTCGGAGCGCCATCCTTGGACTTCTTCGACGCTCCACCCCTAAGCTTCGGAGCTGCACCATTCTGTTGCTTCGAGACCACGTCCGGAGGCTGTTTCGCAACGGTGCCGGTAGATATCTTCGAGACGACGGTCGCAGTTGTCTTGGGAATGTCGCCAATAGCCTGTGTAGGAGCGTCGCCCTCAACGCGATTCTGATTTCGGATGTCGCCCATGGGTGATTTCGGGTTGTACATGAACTTCGCGTCCTCCACAGATCGGAGCTGTAAGAACATAAACAGTCGTTGGAATCGGTCGAGTAATGGAAAGTGTCAAGAAGCGCCCACATCTGTCTTCACCACGCTCTTGTTCTCGTCGACGTATTTTTGAACACTAGCCATGTCATAGCCGGCCGAGTCGACTGCGCTGTTGGCCTTCTCGGCCGATCCCTCCTGCGTTCGATTAACGTTGACATCTGGCACCTTGACCGCTGAGGCGCTCTCTTTGGAATTCACCGAGCCCTTCGATTCATTGCTGGGATTTATCACATCTGAACTCTCTGTAGTAGAGAACAACGACAAAACAATTCTGATTTCGACACCGCCTAGAAGCTCACCTTTGGACCCTTCAATCGGTTCTGCGGTAGCTGTCTGAAACCGTTAGTTTTGATATGGCGAAACAAAAGTGTTCTCCGGTATTCCAGTGTTTCTTAGTGTCACTTAGGGTTTCTCTCACTTTTGCGGCAGAGCCCGCTGCATGCAGTAAAAATTGGGGGGGGGGGGGAATCCCCTTCACACTCCATTTTTGAGGGCTAGATAGATAGATATGGAAATCATACGGCGCAGGCAGTGCAGTCCGGACCAACGGAGGTTGAACGACCCGCGAGTTCACCAGCGGCGATTTCGTGAAGAGGCGTGAGTGCAATTACAATGCACCCGGCTGCTGCTAATCCACACGCTGATTAGCGATGGAGCGCGAAAACTCTCGGGCGCTGTGCTCCTTTAGCCACCCCCCCCCCCCCTCCCAACATTTCTTCACTTATACAACATGGCCTACCTGGTGAAGTGTTTTATACTGCAGTTGTTTCCCACAATTCGAGTTTATCTGAGAAGCACGGTTCTAAGGACTCTATGGCGGGTGCTCTCCAAGCTGCCTACTTTCGTCGCTCAGGGAGAGTCCACGACTAAGTTCTGCTCTCTTCAAGCGGCGAAGCGCATAATAAAGGATAAAGGATAAAGGACGGCGTTAATCAATCCCTTCTGGGATGCGCCAGCGCATTCTACTTCTACGGGATGTCGTGGAGGCGATATGAATGCGTATTTGGCCACAATGACTTGCGGTGGCCAGCCGATGAACAAGTCAGCGCTTTATCGTTCCCAGACACGTCTGGTACCAATTCACCGACCCCGGAGGGATGGAAGGCTTGGTTGGCCTGGGCGGGAAATCCGAACCACGAACCTGGTATCGGGTGCACGCGACAGTCGCGCCTCCTACGACTGCGCTACACGCGCCCTGGCGAAGCGCATACGGCTGGAAAATGTTCAAAAGATGCACCAAGACCACGTACGCGTGAAAACCCCCAAATCTCGACTAGTCACCTGAAATGCAAGTATGCCACAGCGCAGGAGAACCGAACCTCCGACCTCTTTCGCATGAGGCGACCCCCATATCCCTTACACCACGACCCGCTTGATTGCGCACAAGTCATCGATCGAATTTCAACCGGACGCCGATGCGCGATCTCTAAGCTAGGAGGGCGCAGATAACAAGAGATTAGGTTGTAGAAATTGTGGCCTGTTAATCTGTGGGTGTTTAGTTAGGAAATGACTATTATTTCCACAATTGAACTTCTTGGCGCAATGATAGGAGGGGGGGGGAGCAACCCATGGGCTTCGACCGCCCTGAACGTAGAAGTCGGATATGGTGACGTGGAATTTTCCACATTGGACGAAAACTGACGCGTACGTACCTGTAATACAAGTTGCAGCGAGAGGAGCCTAGGACCAACGGTACGTCACGGATCAACCAAACGCGTAAAAACTCGTTCTACACGTGGGAAATGCCGCGTCACCTCGTACTTGTGTTTGAGTACTGATGGACTGCCCCCCCCCCCTTCCTTGCGCTGCGCCAACTTCTTCTGTGGGGTTCTAGTTAGAAAATGACAATTGTTTTTTTTATGCAGACCCAGGCAAGGGAAGGGACTCGAGGCTGTGGTGGATCCAAGCTGCTCGGATGGAAACTGCTTACGTCGCTAGTGGGAGGAGTCCGCAGCTGAGAAATAATTGTGATTTCCTAACTTAATCCTCACAGAAGAAGTCGAATTGTGTTGTGAATATACCCAACCAGGGTCTATATCTAGATATATTAGTCTACTATTGTATTCTGACATATAGGACACCTCGCTCTGAATGATAAGACTTAAGACACTTAGGTAGACAATATAAGATAAGAACCATTGAATGTTATCCACAGGCATTAACTAGCAATACCGCAAGTAGGCACTCGTGAATGTAATCTCCCGGGGTGCTCGAGTGCGGCACCATCTTTCAGGTTTACTCTGATGATACCGACTGGGCGGCCAGAATGTCGCCATATCGTGGCTACGCCCACTGAAATTGTGTATATATACGATGCATGTACCACTATTGTGGGTTCTACTATAAAATCGTGAGAATAAACCTTTGTTCCACTGAATAGTAAAGCCACCCCATTGGTTATCCACCAAATTGGTGCATCGACCGTGGAAAAAACCCAAGTCTGCGCTAGTTCTCGTCAGTGAGAAACAGACGGGTTTTTATTAGCTTTCTTTGCGAGTTCTCTTCGGAGAAACCAGAAAGCAACCCTAAGTCCTTCGCGAGTTCTCTTCGGAGAAACCAGGACTTGATTGTCAGCTATGCTAGTTCTCTTCGTGAGAAGCAGCCGACAATTCTAAATTTTCCTTTGCGAGTCCTCTCACGAGGAACCAGGAAAATAAAAAAGCTTTCTTTGCGAGTTCTCTTCGGAGAAACCAGAGAGCGAACGAATTTCCATTCCGATCAAGGAAAGGAAGTCGAAAGAATACCTTCTTCGCGAGTCCTCTACAGAGGAACCGGAAGGAAATTCTAAATTTCTTAGCGAATTCTCACCGAGGATCCTAAGAAAGAAGAAAAAGACCCGCGTGGCAGGAAAACCTTTGAGCACAGGACTACTCGAATCATTTCAAATAGCGGGTGAATTTCAGACATCACAAAATCTTAGATAATTGTGAGAAATTCACCAAAACGCGATAGAAATGGCCGATGTTCAAGCCTTGAAGACGAAGATCTCCAACGCATGTAAGCTTCTTCGATCCAACGATGCTCAGATCGAAGAACTCCGAAACCCTTTCGAATTTCCATCGGAGAAGGCACAATGCGAGGAGTATGTCAGAAGAAAGACTGCAGACTTGAACTACCTCTCACGAGGAATATCCCAAGTCAAGCAGTTGTTGGACAAATACGTCAAGGAAGCGATCGAAAGGATCGATAGACGAGCCGACCAAAAAGACCAGGAAAAGCTAATGATGGACCTAAACAAGCATTTAGAAGATGATGCGAATAGTCTGGACATCCAAATAGTTCAATGGCTCAACAAAATAGAATTCCGTTTAGAGGAATTGGCGCAGCAAGCCACCCTCACAGCGGATGTAGCTTTTAGTGTCAGTCACCAGGCTACTAGAAGTCAAAACGACGGTACAAACGATCAAGAAGGATGCCTACTACCACCTGGCAATCGCAGCCAGCGTATCAGACGTCCACTACTCGAAGTCCCAGTATTCTCAGGAGACTTCAGGGAATTTACCACCTTCTGGTCAGTCTTCCAGTCGTTGATACATGACGACGTTGACCTCTCTGACCAAGACAAATTCCTATTCTTGAAGCAAGCGCTCAAAGGAAATGCAGCAGCTTCAATCAACAGCATTCCAGTTATTGGAGAAAAATACAGCGTAGCGGTGAATATCTTGAAGAAACAGTACGATAGATCCGAAAGCATGGCGGATATTCTCATCAGCGAAATCGAGCGCATACCTCGAGCTAATGACAATCCCAAGAGCTGTCGTGAAACGCTGTCATCAATTTCTTCACGAGTCGTACATCTGGAGCAAACTGGAGTATCACTTAATGCAGACAGAGTGTGGCGCCGTTTAATTTTATCGAAATTTACGGAACACATTTGCAGTACAGTGATACGAAAAGAAAGGAATGCCGACATTCCGTTCGAAGTAAGCGACATCATGGACGCGATTGACGACATCATCAGGCTACAGGAAACGACTGAACTCACAACGAGGACTTTGTTTGGATCCGACAATCACAGATCAAACAACTTCGTGAGGTCACACACCACGCCTCAACAAACGAAGCATGTCGCCAAACGAAGGATCTGCTTGTGTGGAGGATCCCATCCTCCTCAGTATTGCGACAAATTTCCAACACCTGAAGCACGACGAATGGAAGCTAGACGACAAGGAGTATGCTGGAAGTGCTTCGATCGGTCACACAGCTCGAAATTCTGTACAACCGTTGGAAAGTGTCCAAAATGCAACGAGGATCACCATTCGTCTCTATGTACTGGAACCAGCGGTAGAACAGGTCAAGCCGAAAGGAGGCAAAACCAACCGCAAAGTTCAGCTTCTCATCGACCACAAACGTCTTCTCTACCGTCGCAACCCAACCGGTTCAAGAATCAGCAGCAAAGAAATAGCAGTTATTCCCAGGATAACGGTCGAGTTCAGGCTCTAAGCAACTCAGTGCCACAACCACCGCTACTGGGACAGTGTGTGCTACAAATGGCTTCAGCACTCATATTCAACGAAACGGAGTCAAAGTACGAATCAGTTACAATACTACTTGATTCGGGTGCTCAAAGAAGCTTTATCAAAACAAGATTTGAACGATTGCTAGGTCTTCCAATAATTAGCTCAACCTCGTTCACAACTACTGGAATGGGAGAGCTACAGGAAACCTTCAATTCCAACGAGCTTCGTGTTACGCTGAAGGATAATCACGGCTCCAGAAAACTACATAGCCTACCAGTCTTCACAAAGGATAAACTGACTTCTATAACGAAGACTGCGGAGTTATCCAGAACAGACAAATATTTCATCAAGAAGGAGAAAATCACTATAGCCCAACAAGGACTATTTTCTCACGAAGTGTCGCCAGACATTATCATTGGGCAGGATCTCCTCAACAAGGTTATCGACCACGAAACCTCAGTTATCAAGCTGCCGTCTGGATTGATTTTAACGCCAACGATCTTTGGCTACACAATCTCCGGTGCTAGTGATAAAACCGCTATTCTGACAAAGAATAGCACTTCTGAATGCAGTTCTCTGATTATCGCAACGCCGTCGCTGACAGCTAAAGACGACTACAAAGAGAACATAAAGCATCTGTATGAACTCGAATCGCTGGGAATTAACACAGACAGCGATACCGATGAAGCTTCTATAGTCAAGTTCATGGATAGCTACAGGAATACCATTACAATCGAAAGCGGAAGAATCACTGCCGGTTTTCCTTTCACGGACGAGGTGAGAAACCTCAAGGACAACTTCAACGTCGCAATTCGTCGACTGCAGAATTTGCTGCGCACACTACAAGGAGACAAAGAGAAATTCAATCTCTATAACAACGCGCTTACGAGCTACCTGCAGGATGGTATCATTGAGGAAGCTAAGGAAGAGGACGACAGGCTCGCAACTTTCTACCTCCCACACAGACATGTGTGGACACCGTCGAAATCCACTAAGCTACGAGTGGTGTTTGATGCTTCTTCTCACGCAAGAGATGAGCTCAGCCTGAATGATGTCATCTACGAAGGACATTCTCTAACACCACTGATCCACGAGGTGCTTCTGAAATTCCGTACGCATCTCTACACAATGGTAGCGGATATACAAAAAGCCTTCTTGCAAATCAGGCTACCTGCCAATCACCGAGATGTTACGAGATTCCTATGGGTGAAAGATATTTCACTGCCTGCAACAGGAAGTAATCTGAAACACCTTAGATTTTGCAGAGTACCCTTTGGCATAAATGCCAGCCCTGCAATTCTGAATCAGTGCATACTAAAGCACATTGAAGCATCGCGCTCAGAAATCTCTCAAGAGTTATCCAGCTCTTTGTACGTAGACAACGTGTTTCTGGAAGGAAATAATGCGGATGATCTACTTCACAAATACGCCGAATCGAAGACGTTATTTTCATCAATAGGGATGAATTTACGAGACTATCTGTCTAATTCCGCCTATGTCAACAAGACGATTCCCGACTCTGATCGAGCCGCATCCACCGACATCAAGGTGCTTGGAATTCAATGGAACGCGGAAGGAGACACCCTCTCATTGAAGTGCGTTGAAAAGCAATCAGTGAAGGTCTCCAAACGTACTGTATTGAGTCAAATCAATGGGTACTGCTTCGACCCTCTTGGACTACTCACGCCGCTTCTAATCCCAGCAAAGATCTTTCTTCAAGATCTGCATAAGAAAAAGTATGGATGGGACGTACCACTTTCGGACGAAGATGAAGCGACATGGAAAACCATCCATTCAGAAATAAACGGTTTCGAAATTACCTTACCTAGGAAGGTTATGGAGAAGAATTATTCCACAAAGCATACGTTATCTGTATTCGTAGATAGTTCTAAAAGAGCTTACGCTTGCAGCATCTACGTCACGACGACACCATGTGGAAATAGGAAGGTCTCACGGCTGTTCACGCCAAAATCCAAGATTGCCCCCATAAGCAAGGAACAAACGATACCAAGGCTCGAGCTCCTCTCAATCTTCATCGGATTGAGCCTTGCTGAGTCAACTATTCAAAGGATAGACACGAAGTTCGAGCAGATCAACGTATTTAGCGATTCGACTATCGCGCTATGCTGGGTTCAAGGAAACAGACGGTTGCCATCAATCGTCTCCACCCTCGTCCAGAAAATAGGCGCTATTGCAAAACGACTTCGAAAATCCACTCAAGTAGTCTTCTTCCATGTGCCTACGAACGAGAACGTCGCCGACTGTGCCACACGAGGAGTTAGTAAAGATGATCTAGCCAAACATCGTTGGTGGAGTGGCCCAATTTGGCTTAACCAACCAAGCGACCTTTGGCCTGTCAAAAAAGCTGAGGATTTATGCCAGCAGAGCTCTGGTTCAGAATACGAAGCAGCATTATATGCTTCTAATACAGAGGAACACACCGTAGTTCCTATATGGCCAACGGAGAAATTCAGCAGCTACTCCAAGTTGGTTCGGATTGTCGCTTACTGCGCTCGATTTATTCGTAACGCAACAAAGGGTCGATGTCTACCCCTGTCAAGAAAAGGACTGCAGACAGAGTCACCCTCAGCCGAAGAAGCTACTATTGCCGAAAGATTGGTCATTCGCCAAGAACAAACGATCTTCAAATCTGAGTTACTGCTGCAAAACACGCAGCTGAATGTGAGAATCGACAAAGAGGGAATATATAGGAGATTTGGTAGGCTGCAGAACGCCGATCTTCGTTTCTCGACAGTCAATCCAATACATATTCCTAAGCAAAGCAAACTGGGACCGCTTATCGCTCTAAGCCTACACAAGGCTCTGGCCCACTGCGGGTCAAATCAGCTCCTGTACAACATTAGACGGCGGTTTTGGATACCGCTCGACAGGAGTCTATGCAAGCGAACGCTTAAAAACTGCTCCACTTGCAGAAAAGCTAACGCAGTTCCGTACAAGTACCCCAGTATGGGACCTCTTCCAAGCGAAAGAGTTACCCAATCACCTCCATTTTCATACACCGGAGTGGATTTTTTGGGTCCAATCACGACGAAATCAAGTTCTGGAGAGGACTGCAAACGATACGTCGCCCTGTTCACTTGCCTTGTGACAAGACTCGTACATCTAGAAGTAGCAATGGATTTGTCAGCTAAGAACTTCATCTTTGCCCTCAAGAGATTCATCGCTCGAAGAGGTGTTCCCAGGAAGATAATTAGCGACAACGGAACAAATTTCCAACTCACGGAAAGTCTCTTGAGCCGCAACCAGGCCGTTGAAGATGTTTCGTTATCCTCATTTTTGGCGGATTATCGAATCCTTTGGACCTTTATACCTCCATCATCTCCATGGATGGGTGGTGTTTGGGAAAGAATGGTAGGAACCGTCAAACGATCGTTTCAAAAAACCGTTGGACGACGAAAGCTTACCGATGAGTTACTTCATACAACACTGTGCGAAATAGAAAGTGTTGTTAACTCAAGGCCGTTAACAACAATTGGTGATCGAGATTGTCCCATTGAGACTCTTCGCCCTATTGACTTCCTTTATAAAGATGTACGCCATGGAACATCCCAGCTTACATTAAACGAAGACGACGAAGATCCTGACTTCCGACCATATCCTGAACTTTCGTCCCATAAAGCAGCTAAACAGGCTATATCGGAGACAGAGAAGATCACTAAAAAGTTTTGGTCGATCTGGAAAAACGAATATCTCATGGAGCTAAGGGATCGACACAAGATGGCAAGCAAGACTTCTAGGAAGTCCAACCAGTCTCCAACAATAGGAGATGTAGTGCTTCTAGACGACGACTCCCAACAACCAAGAGGTTCGTGGCCTATGGCAGTAATACTAGACCTGGTCACCAGCAGAGACAACGAAATTAGAAGTGCGATGCTACAAACCGCGTCAGGAAAGGTCATCCAGAGGCCGATTAATCGTCTAATCCCGCTGGAAATTCAATCCAGCATGGAAACGATGGATCAACCACCCGCTGATTCAAATAATGGCACTAGGAACGTTACGAGAATGCCAAAACCTGCCGAAAACACGGTTCGGCGACAACCACCTCGAGCTGTTAAAAACGCTGTGTCTTACAGCGAGAACATCTCGAACGCAAGGAGCCAGGCTAACAATCCCGACTACATGCAATCAAATGGCACGATGAAAAATGGAACGGAGCCGCGTTGACGCAATCTATAAGGACGACAGAAACTGTAGAATGTTTCATCATTTTTGTGGGTTGTGTATCGCTGTCTTAATATGCTAATGTGCAGCTATTTGTTTATAATTGTTGTGAATACGCAACACGATTGATAGTTGGATGTAACACTATCTAGTTAATAGATTTCTATTAGAGTCATTTGTGAGTAACATGTTTACCGCTACCGCTCATCGGGCCCCGCCCCAGTGTTGTGAATATACCCAACCAGGGTCTATATCTAGATATATTAGTCTACTATTGTATTCTGACATATAGGACACCTCGCTCTGAATGATAAGACTTAAGACACTTAGGTAGACAATATAAGATAAGAACCATTGAATATTATCCACAGGCATTAACTAGCAATACCGCAAGTAGGCACTCGTGAATGTAATCTCCCGGGGTGCTCGAGTGCGGCACCATCTTTCAGGTTTACTCTGATGATACCGACTGGGCGGCCAGAATGTCGCCATATCGTGGCTACGCCCACTGAAATTGTGTATATATACGATGCATGTACCACTATTGTGGGTTCTACTATAAAATCGTGAGAATAAACCTTTGTTCCACTGAATAGTAAAGCCACCCCATTGGTTATCCACCAAAAATTGTGCAAACATCAGCAGTAAAACGCATCACCAAGCAGGCCATGTTGAATAAGTGACGAAATGTCGGGGGAGGGGCTAAAGGAAAGCGGGGCTCTAGGAAGTTTCCGTGCTCTATCTCTAATCGGCGTGTGGATTAGCAGCAGCTGGGTGTACTGTAATGTTTTTGAAGAGGCGGCTGTTTTAAGCCCAGGCCAAACTCTGACTGCTGTTGTCGGTGCCTAATAGAAAGGGCCTAAATCGGTTCTGCCGCGTTTGAATATGTAGTGTGAGGTTTAATCACCCAAGTTTGAGTTTGTATACGTACAGCTGCCCGAGTGGCACGCGTGTTGTCGTTGGTGGCGTGACATTACCAGCGTGGTACAACACAAACTTCGCTGCCCCACTCGCTTAGGAGTGAACTGTTTGGCTAGTGGGAAAACAGTAGCTCTATGGTTGCGAGAGAGCTTGGGCTTGGCTCCCTTTCAGGGTTACTACTCCCCTCAAACGTTTCAGCGACCGTCACGATCTACTTCTCCGTTTCTTAGCAGCTCCTCTAGAACTCACCGCTTTTTTGGCTTTACCTTTCCTTGAACATATTGTGATCAAAAACTGAAATGAATTTTACATGGAATAGAACCTCCGTTTCGGAAGTGTGAAGGATTTCGGTACCTGTGTAAGAAAAGCACTTAACCATAGGTAATGTATTGAAAAGCGGCTTGAAATGATGCACTGCCACATTATGAAGACACTAGCTAAAAATGAACCTCTACTCTCCGCTTCTGGCGTTTGAGCTTCGAGAATGACATTCCCATACTTCGTGATTCGATAGCACTTTAATTTGGACGAGCTAGGAACTTTAGAGCGGTCTGACAAACTGTGGGAAGACTCAGATTGTCAGCTGTCCTAATATGTACCATTTTTACTCGGAATGGACACTTTTAAAATCAAATTGTACACTTCTAAGCTGGCCTATGAACCTTGAAATCAAACTGAAATCTTCCAAGTCGAAACGAGCTTCTTACAAGTTAAACTACAGACTCTCCAAGATGGTAAGAATAATTTTTTGTTCAAGGAAGATTTAGAAAAACTTTATTTGAAATTTTTTTACTTCAGCTGCCCGGTGTGAAATAATTTTATACAATTTTGTTTTTAGAGAACAAATAAAAAATCAAACTTTGTTTTAAACGCCACGAGGCAGCAATCATGTAGTGCATTAAAAGACTGGATCGCGCCATGCACTTCGAAAACAAGTCACAATGTTTATCTGATTGAGTGTAAATACTGCTTACACGCAGCAAGAAAGTCAGGATAAGTGTGTTTTTGCAATTGTTTATGTTGCTTCGTTTGCAGATGTGAAACTACATACAAACAGAAATGTTGCTATCAATCGATAAAAAATCGCGAAATTCCGGACGAGGGCGTGGCGCACTCTTTGTTTTGGCAGTATAAATTGGCCGCCTTCCTGCTCTGCAAAACAAGCTTTAAATCATTGTTTTTCCCCCAAAAAAATAAGATTTTTATAAAATTTCAAACTATTTTTTCTCTTATTGGGAAGTGAAGTAAAACGTTAAAAAAGTTATACTAAAATATTCCTTGATCAAAAAATTATTCTAACGTTTTTGGAGAGTCTCTTGTTTAATGTAGAAGAAGCTCATTTCGATTTGGAAGTTCGCTTTGATTTGAAAAGTCTTAGGTTAGCTTAGAAGAGTGTCCAATTCGACGTGAAGATGGTATATTTACCAACGTGATAAGATGACACCCGTAGCTCTCGCTGTCCAGGATTTGGTGCAGTCTTAGTTGGTGGTGGCCGCTCTTAAACGATTTCCCGACATAAAGAAATACAATAAATAGGCAACAACATATAGGAGCAAGTAAATTATACTGACTTGGTCCCAGGAGACTCAGTTTCCGAGATCCTAGTCGGGAGAGGGGCACCTAAAATTTATTATTTATACAAACAATCAAAAGATTTATTACAAATTGTAACTGGACCGCCTAACAAGTCGCAATGATACTTGGAAAGAGACACACTCCAGAAAAGCTTCAATGTGAAAAGCGCTACAGTACACTGAGGGGACAACTGATCCCATGTTTGCATTAGAGCGCGAATTTGACATCGGAGCACGCCTCTCCACAGTCGACGCACCGCTCAGCGGCCACCACCAACTAGGATTGCACCGTACATTGTCTTGCCTGTGTTCACGGATCTGATATCGTATTCGGAACATTAATCGATTGATGGTGTCTTGGCATACATTTTCTGTCTCACACACAGGTATATGTCGCGAAGACGGGCAGCATTGGGAGATGGGAACCAGGGATGGGCGGAAATTTTGAAAATTTTCCCAGAAAACAGAAAACAGAAAATCGCTTTCGTCAGAAAACAGAAATCAGAAAACAGAAAAGCCAAAAATGCCAGAAAATCAGAAAACAGAAAATTTGGAAATTATCACACGATCTAATTATTTTACCCAAAGATTCATTTTCCAGTAGCAAATGCTTTTGTACGACTAGAAATGTAGTCGTAGACCAGCGTTTTATTTTGTAAGCGTTTATAAAAATTTCTACTACATTCCAGTCTACTGCAATCAGCAAGTTGTAAATCTGGACTGATAGATCCTAGGAATCTCGACACGTGAAGTACACAACATTACTCATCAGCCCCGTTTCACCGCGAACGCCTCAATCAGATAATGGTCCCACTAGTAAGAAACTTTTAGAGTACCGAACACGATGAATCAGTGATCACTGTTTCCATATTTCAACTCAATTGCTTGAGTTTGTAGACCCACTCTCGCAACATACTCTAAAGCTGTGCAGAGATTCGTTGAGTATTACTGGCTCCGCTAGAATCTGTATTCCTAGTTCCTTTCGTTCTTGGTCATACCTTTCCTTGTAGTAGTCTAGTTTCCGCGTAACTGAAAGTTCTCAGGCCAACTTACCAATGCTCTTTACAGCACCTAGTTACTGCTTAGCCGACTAAAGATGATGTGCACTGGCTTGGTGCCTTACAGTACAGTACGAGATTTTGACTGAAGGGGCTGTCAGCACAACAGATCTTAGGTGAAGGGGTTTTTTGAATGCGTAGACACCATATAATGAAGACCGAGCATATACCCTCTTTATCACATTATTATTTTATCTCATATCTATATATCATATTACATCTCAGTGGAAGACCAGCAGAACCGCCTTGCTGTACAGAGGAGTGCACGACATTAGCAACAATCGCCTGGTCTGCCTGATGTACGTAGTCTATAAGCTGTTAACTCGAGTCCTCCTGAATAGGATCGGCAGAACGCTAGATGAAGTACAGTCATGCGAACAAGCAGGATTTCAGAGAGGATTCAGTACGATCGACCACATACACATCATTACGAAGCTTATCGAAGTGTCGCGAGAGTACAAGCTGCCGCTGCACGTTCACCTGAAGAAGGCATTCGACTCTGTCGAAACTGAAGCGGTCGTCGAAGTCCTGCTCGTTCAGGGCGTTCCTACTGTGTACATCAGAGTCCTTCGAGAGCTGCAGAGTGGATTCACGACAAAGATCTCGCCATTCTACAACAACGTCGTTGCCAAAGTGAACAGAGAGGTTTGATGAGAGGGTACTATATCCCCGGTTCTCTTCTGCGCCACCCTTCAAAACGTCATTCGACAACTAGAATGGGAAGACATGAGAGTGAAAGACGACGGACGGCACCTACACCATCTAACACCGAGCGCTAGCCAGGCAGAGCAAATGCTTGCTGGCTTCGATCGTGTATGTGGAACATTGGACTGCAGCTGCATCTTACGAAGACGATGTTCATGAGGAACGGACAAGTTTCTGACGCCCCACTCTCACTCAATGGAACGAACGTCTTCGAATGCTCCAGATACGTGTATCTGGGTCGTGAAGTCAACATGACCAACTAACTAGCGCCGGAGCTGGGAAGGAGGATACGAGCGGCTTGAGAAGCTGTCAAGAGAGTCGTGGAGAAGACGCAGAACGTCGGGTTCCGTACCCACCTTTTCGACTTCACTGTTCTTCCCGCCCTAAAAGACGCATCAGAGACCTGGGCTCTACGAAAGCATGATGAACAAGCGATCAGTGTCGCGTAGCGGGAAATCGAGAGGACAATGCTCGGAGTGATACGACTCACGCAAGTGAGAGAAGGTCTCGAGACTTCCGAGCTTCGCCGACGTTCGAAGACCAGGGACGCTGTCGCATAGGCCAAGTCGTCGAAAATTTGGCGGGCCACGTAATGCGCTTCGCAGACACCGAGTGGACGAGAGCCATCACCGACTAAACGCCACGGGATGTCAAGAGAACACCAGGATGCCCACCTACGCGTTGGTCGGACTTCGTCAAAGCCCTAAATAAACAATATGAGCTCTACGTGTCCCTCGTGCGAAAAGGATTCTTTAGATACCCTGGCACGTGGCATGGACGTGTTGAAACGCTGCTGGTGCCCGCTTGAACAACTCGATGATCAATGGGACGACAGATGATATAAGTGATGAATGAGAAATTTCGTGTATCAGTACTGTATCATTACAGCAGCGAAATCGAAGGTAACTAAAACTTTTCTGTCTCTTACTAATTTGTGACACCAAGGAAGAATCTTCATAGTTAGAAAAGCAGCTTCGACGAAGGCTCCGCAGAAACCGATACTGGGGATGACCGACTAACAGTGATCAATTTTTAAACCGGAGGTGGAGAATAACCCTACCCACAGTAACTCTAGGACAAGTGGTTAGTTAGTACATAATTTAATGCCCTCAGAATACTAGTTTTAAAGTTTTAATATAAAATTTTAGTGATAGTTCATGAGTATGCGGCGCAATTACTACACGAGCACATCCAAAAACGCCACATGCTTTCCATTTAAGATGCTCTAGAAATACTATTGTGGAATGAAACTCACTATTCTATAATACTTTTTGGATTCCTTTCATTAGATTTCTGTGATAACATTTTGTTCGTAACTCTATTTTCTGTTTTCTGGCCAGTTTTTGGCCATTTTCCCAGAAAACAGAAAACAAAAAATTTGCCAAAAATGGCCAGAAAATCAGAAAACAGAAAACAGAAAACAGAAATTCCGCCCATCCCTGATGGGAACGCCCCATCCAATCAGACAGCATTAAATGGGCGTGCTATTTAGAGAGGGCGTGTACAGACGGTACCCTGATCGGCTGGCAGGTGTTCAATCTGTGTTGTGTTTGGTTATTATTGGCTGGCGCGCTGCCACCTACCAATGCTGCTCACCTTCGCGACATGTAGCCACATATGTTATCCTTTTATCCCCTGTATCATCCGTCGTATCATGGGAGAGCAGCTGAAGCCCTCGTAGAGACTTAAGCAAGGGATTGGAGATGGATACCACTATATGCCCCTCCAATTAGGATAGATCCAGACGGCCATCATATATATATATATATATATAATCTTCACATCAAATTGGACGCATTTGAAATCAAACTGGACATCTTCCTAATGAAAACCAGCATCATACAGATTAAACCAGACGCTTACTAAGAAGGCTAAATCGATTTTTGTCCCAGGAAAATGCAGTATAGCTTGCTTTCAAAGTTTTTGATTCACCAACAGCAATAGGTGAAAACGCTGAAATGTTATAAAATTTTCATTTTTCAAGAAAATAGTGGTCTAAAGCTTCTTTTAAGGTGCAGAAAAATAGCATGTTTTCAGTATTACAAGAAGAGATCGCGCCATATTGTCGTCTAGCTCGTCACGATTTTCATTTGATTAGTAGTGGGTGCATGTTTAGTGTATTGTGGGAGGGTAGGAGGGAGTCCATCTGATATTCTCACTTGAGTTGCCAACGTTATCTCCTCTCGTCATATAATCGTTTGAATGGATGCCCAAAACAACAACATTCCTAGGTGAGGCGGCAAAGTTAAAAAAACACGGCGGAATGAAACGAATCCTGGAGCAGACTGGAACAACTCTGCCTATCGCCACAGTTAAGAGTTCGCCGCCCATTCGTCTAGAAAATACCTAAGGACATGGCGTGGAGGTTTTATTGATTTAGGTGAAAATATCAGGTGGTTCACTTTCCTTCTACTAGACCTGCAGCTAACAGTGCAAATCATACTCTATAATAATCCGCTAAGCGATGAGTCATAAAATAGGGGAAATTGCGGGGAAACGGGGCACAAATTAACGCAAGAAAATAGCGGAAAATACCAAGACGCCTTCTACGTGCCTGGCGACTCAGTAGACGAGCTGAACGCATCGGCAACCGTGCCAGGCGATGCAGTAGACCTGCCGAACACGTCGCGATCGTGCCTGGTGACTCGGTAGACGTGCCGAACACGTCGGCAACCGTGCCGGGCGATGCAGTAGACCTGCCGAACACGTCGGCGACCGTGCATGGCGAGCCGTAGACGTGCCGAACACGTCGCCAACTTCAGCCCTAGGGGTAATCGAGGTCGCTGAACATGATTATGAACTATGTTCTTGAAGTGTAGATCACCAACAAATGATATCGATCAGATTATCGATTTTTATGGATGTCGTCCAAGCGGTTCGAAACTTCAGCTCTAGGGGTAATCGAGGTTGCTGAACATGATTGTGAAGTTCGTTTTTGAATTGTAGGTCACCATCAATCGATATCGATGAAATTATCGATTTTTAAATTGATGTCGTTCAGCGAAACTTTAGCCCTGGGGTAATCGAGCTTGCTGAACACGAATCTGAAGTCGATCCATCGATATCGATCGATATTATCGATTTTTGCGGATGTCGTTCAAGCGGCACGAAACTTCTGCTCTGGGGCTAGTCGAGGTCCTGACCGATGCTTTTCTCCCAGATTTAACCGATCGAGGTGGAAAGGGAGGGGTGAGACACGCCGGTGGTTCTCTCCCAGATTCAACCGATCGGGGTGGAGAGGGAGGGGTGAGGCACGCCGGTGGATTTTTCCCAGATTTAACCGATCGGGGTGGGGAGGGGGTGGGAGACACGCGGGTACCATGGCCGAAAGAGTGCTCCACAACAGTCTGAGGACGAAAGCACTGATTAACGCAAATAAATTACGTTTCTGAACTGTCTGAAGATAGTGCCGACGTTGAAGGGATGCAGAGGATGGAGGGAGGGAGAGCTGGACGGCTTCATATCGAACAACTACTTACCTGATCTTAAAGAAGGTAGACCGAGGTTCAAAATTACTAAGGTTTTCAAATATCTTTTTTTTCACTGCTAAGGCAGCCGAGAAGGCTGCACAAGGTGAGCAGCTGCTTGAAGTGAGTGGTCTCGGATTAGTGACTCTCTAAGATCGCGCGAAGCGCGCAGGTGCGAGACACGCCGACAGGCGTGTCGGAGCACTTGTGTTTTTATAAACGCGTTTGTTGTACCGTCAACAAGTGTCCCTAAATAGAATTTTTGCAATCAAACAAAGTGAAACCCTAACGCCCGGGGATGCATGGCGCAATCTCATCTTCGGAACTAAAAAACAGCTCCTTTCCTGCATTTTAAAACACACTTGGAATCATTATTTTCCTTAAAAGTAGAAATTTTCATAAAATTTCATACAATGTGTTCATTTATTGGGGCAGGTGAATTAATAATTTCCAAAGAAAGGCATACAAAGCTTTCATGAGACAATAAAACTGTTTTAACTTTCTGAAAAACTGCTGTGTTGATTTGGAAGATGTTCAGTTGGATTTCAAAAGCGTCGATTCTGCTTTGGAGTGTCCAATTCGAGGAAAAATACTCCTATTAGGGGGGGGGGGCAAAAGTAATGAGACACTCCATGCCGTGTCCATATATCTCGTGGCTGGAGTCCGGTTTTGTGCTTATCGTATTTGTATGTTTGTATGCTACTTACTGAAGCCCATCTGAGAAGTTACCACTTCCGCCCTTTCCAGAAGCATGCCAAAAACCCCAGCCTGTCTCATGCCGAAACCCCAGTCTGACGAGTCGACCTGTGTCGCGCAAATCTCCCCAATTCCCAACCCCGAGCAGCCTGGGCTCAATATTCACGCAGGATGAGAAGTACGTCTTCTACCTTAACCCTGCCAAGCAGCGAGTCTGGGTGAGGCCTGGTGACCTGTTACCGACCTTCGTTCGGCGAGATGTTCACGGCGAGAAGCATCTTTGGAGCTTTTGGGTCAGCGCCCATGGATCGGTTTACCGGAGGCTGTTTCCCAAGAGCACCACGATGAACTGCAAGGCCATGGTGAACGAAATAGAGGAGATGGGCCGGCGACTCGCTCTTATTCATTCGCAGCGCTTCAAGAAGGTTCTCCTCTTCGACAACGCCGCACCCCATCGGGAACAAGTAAGCACGGATAAGCTTGGCCAGCTGGGCTACGTTCACATGCCTCGCCCACCGTATTCGCTGGACATCTCTCCATGCAACTACCACTACTACTTGAGCCTACAGGACTTCCTAATCGGAAGGGACACAAGAACCCAAGCAATCCTTGACAACCATATCGAGCACTTGATCAGCACCAGGCTCAAGCAGTTCTGTAAGGATGGAATCAGGAAGTTGACTGAGCGATGGTAGCAAGGTCATTGCCCTTAATGGCAAATACATTCCTCAGCATCGTTGAGTTGTAATTGAGTTATAAGGAGATAAAATTTTTTTCATTTTGTCTCATTACTTTTGCCCCCCCCCCCCCTAATAAAAGACGGCGTGATTATTTCAACAAAATTTCGGTTATAGAGCTTGTCATTCGACCATCCTCAAGGCGCTCCAGTAAAAGGCTCTCTTCTGAAGGTCACCGTGAAGGAGAGAAAAGCGGTCTTGAAGGCAAAGCAGTGACAACCTGCTGTGCTCAGGGTGATGCTGTTAAGGCTAATCCTTATCCGCTCCTTTACTATCAGTCGTCGGCTGAAAAGCTTCGTCGTGGTGAAGTCCATTCTGTATAATGCCCGAATGTCCAGCAGCGTTTCTGAAGTGGAATCGGCAGAAGACGATTGCAGTGGTTGCCGTTGGGGTTGGCCTGGTGGCAGCTGTAGCGGCTTACGTCTACTATCGGAGGAAGGTGCGTGATACGATTCTACCCCCGTCTTGCTTTCCGGGACCATATAGTGCACTGGCGATAGCAGTGAGCGGGGAATGGATCCTTTGAACACCGCCACCTTCGAAACTGTATTGAATGTGAGGACCAACGGGTGAACGGCAACCGGACATTGTGCCTTTAACAACAAGTAGTGGTCAAGCGAATGGTCACTTACGATGGTGTTTCACTGATTCATTGGACTGAAGACGACGTGGAGCCACCCCAGTTGAGTGAGTGCATTGATTTCGATAGATTCACCTAGGATGTGATAGACTGCATCCTACATGGAGCTGAATTGCAAAAACGACGAGGGAAACATGCAGTTTAAAGAAGAAAGAAGAACGAAAACACCCACAGGCGGCGGTAGAAGACCTAACCCTTGGAGCTGAAAGACTGATCCGCCTTATCACACTGCTGCTGCCATGCGGAGCTGCGCAACACACACGAATATAGAACATCACCGTCGCGCATCGACGAGTCGAGAGGACGATGCTCGCAACGCCATCAAGCAAATGAGAGAAAGCCTTGGAACCTTACGACGTTTAAAAATCAGAGAAGATCTGTCGCATGGGCCAATTCGTCGAAAATTACGGTGGCTGGTTACTTAACACAAGTATCCTGGTCCGGAGGTGCCATCGTATGACTAAGTACACAGTCAAATAAACAAAAGTTGCAGTAAAAGAACAATAAAACAAATGTATTGGAACATACAGTTATTTTATTGATATTGGAACACAAAGACGAAGAACGTCCGACTCCATGCTCAGCTGTTCGACTCCACCTTCCTTCTGCCCTAACATACTCCTCAAAGACCTGGGCCATACGAAAGCATGATGATCATGCGATCAGCGTCGCGCAGCGTGGAATCGAGAGTACGATGCTCGGAGTGACACGACTCACGCATGTGAAGCTCCGAGCTCCGCCGACGTTCGAAGATCAGAGGCGCTGTCGCACTTGCCAAGTCGTCGAAAATTAGGTGGGCCGACCACGTAATTCGCTTCGCAGACACCCACTGGACAAAAGCTGTCACCGGCTGGATTCCACTGGATGTGAAGTGATCACCAGGGGCCGGATTCATCAACGACTTACAGCAGCAATTTAAGGTCTTACTTAGACCTCATCGGCGGCTGCCGTGGTTGTTGCGTGGCTGACGTGGTCGAACACGGCAGCCGCCGGTTGATCTGCAGGTTTGCGGGATACTGTAGCGGGCGGCTGCTGTCGATGCGTCGTGGATCGCGCTGCGACGTCTTGTATGCCAGCGCTGTCTCAGCAAGCGGGCCGTGAGGCAGTGGATGTTGCGCTGCTTCATGGGAGGAAGGTCGGGGGGTTCGGTTCTGCAGCGTTGCGCGCTTTTTACATTTCAATTGAGTGGCGAGATTTGAGCGGTTTTGACGTCATTGAGCGGCGTTTTCTGGCCTGGTTCTGCTGGTGCTGCTGCGGACTCTCCCTGAGCGACGAAAGCCGTTTCCACACGAGCAGCTTGGATGGCAACCACCCTGGAGTCCCTTCCCTAGCCTGATTCTGCGCTCGAAGAGCGCAGAATCCAGCTGCGGACTCCCCCTGAGCGACGAAAGCAGTTTCCACACGAACAGCTTGGATGGAACTCAAAATCTATTCCGATCTGGTTTTAGCAGCCATTGTTCCACTCCCTTTGCAGTGCAATTTCGACATATACCTGCTGAATACGAATTCCGTACGTATATGAATTGCTCTCTCCAAAGCATTCGCTAAGGGGTGCTGTGAGACCACGCGGCAGCAGACACGTCGCAACGCGTCAGCCTGTGCAGAAACGCGCTCCGATGGCGGATGATCTGCAGGTTTTCGGGATACTGTAGCATGATTTGGCAAATTGCCACGGCAGCCGCCGATGAGGTCTAATGGCTATCGCAATTTAACAGAGAAAATTACAGCCGAAATCTCTGATAGCGCGGCTTATCAAGCGATATGCCGTTACCTGAGTTTTCCGCTGTGAATTCTCTGTTAAAGCTATGTAAGTCGTTGATGAATCCGACCCCTGGGCGATCACCAACGCATTGGTCGGACTTCTTCGTGAAAGTCCTGATCGAACGATATGACGCTCTCTCTGTTCCTCGGGCGAGTAGGATCCATTGGAGCACTCTGGCACGCAACAGGGACGAATGAAGACGATGCTAGTGCCCTCTCGAGCAACTCGATCAACGGTACGACAGGTGATACAGGCGATTGGAACAACGATGACACAGTCAACGGTAGAATAAGGTGCGAATGTTTGCTCCTCTGTGTTTCAAATGATGGAACCCGTTGCAAACGATAGATTCCTCAGATTATTCTTTAACACTTGCTGAACGAGAGCGCCAATTTGCTGGATGCTGAGTCGCACAAGCATACTGGATTGTCGACGAACAACTTGGTTAGATTTCTTGGAAAAGAAGGTTATCGTCTCTCCAACGAGGAGAACACGCGGAGCCACTTTGGCACACGACATGAAAGAGTATGCGTAGAACGACAGGCGACAGATGTGGTTTGGAACACAGTGTGTCTCTGAAGATGCCTGACAGCGTCGCTCATCCAATGCTCTCTGAAATCGGACACGTCGATTATTCCGTTGTTGTGACTCTAAGGCGACTGGATTCCACAAGATAGAACCGTTTAAGGACAGCGCCGGTACAGTCAGTGCCCTAGTGGGAGTAACTCTTCACGACATTCCAAGTCTTCGACTCCTAAGAGGTAACAGTCCAGTGGGCCATTCTGGCACGCAACTGGAAGGCCTTCCAACTTTCTTTCACCAATTGAAGCGATGGACGATAGTTGAATCGCAAGTAAGGCTGCCGACGTCGATTTGGGTAGCACAGCTGCTTCCCGACCGTGACCCCCTGGACTAGGATTGCGCTCTTAAATTTTTGGTGCTAGTCGCTGACCCACATGAGAGAATGCGCCGACCAGTCAGGCCGAATCGAATAGGTGTGCCGCTCTGTAAACTTGGTGCTCTGATCGGTTGCTGTTCGATCGGTACTAATTGGTAGGATTTGTCAGAAGAGTTACTCACCCCCTATGCAGGCCACATTCACGACTAGCACCCATTTTTTAATCACGCTACACTCCGACGTTGTTTAGAAGTCCGCAGCGCTGAGGTCTAGCGTCTCAAGAAAAGGCCGGGAGAAATTCGACAATCCTGTCGAACGTCCGCTTAAGATAAAGAGTGGGTTGCGTCCATCTTGTGCTCCAGCCTGACGTTCCCACAATAACTTCCTTAAGAACACGATTCGATGCGCAGAAGGCCGTCAGACACCTCGTCGACGTCGTCGACGGTGAAGATGCCGACACCTCGTTAACGAAGCGGCGAGACGGAAACTAATAGTGGAAGCGATAACTAATCTCATTGTATGTGCCAGTGTTGAGCTATTAAAAAAACGATTTATTTCAACCGTATAATGTCATGGTAATCGTATGTATTATTATATTGTCACAAATGTTAGCGTAGTCATCTGAGATCTGGCGACGAGGCGTTTTCTCTAGAATTGGGTGGCGGCTGTCTCCTGCTGTGTGGCGGTTCCTATGGCGGTGCAAGTGGCCGACTTTTTGGGGCCAACGGGCGCGACTCGCGCCAGCAACGAGCCGAGCGATCGCTTGCGGCCGGCCGGCGGCAGCTGTTCCGATCCGCCGCCTCGCTTGTGCTTGCCGGCGCCGAAGATCTTCTTCGCCGCATTCGCCATGGCGGTGGTGGTCGGCGATGCGGGCGATTTCACCGGACTGTCTCGGGACTCCCTTCGTCGCGGCAGATAGCCCTTCCCTGGCTCTGCAGTCGGACGGAACTTCGCCGGCGCACCGGCCGCGGACTCTTGCTTCGAGCGCTGCAAATAGAGCAAGATTCGTCAGTAGATCACATTATCACGACATGATATCGAGAAGGCATTGTTAGTGCCGACAGTTTCTTAGTCGCAAACCTAACCTAGCAAAGCCAATACATGCGTTAGGGACTGACTTATCCATCAGCTGGTCTCTGCTCGGGTCATATCCGCGTGATTCTCTCGTACAGTTAATTAGGAGGAAATTGCTAATATTGATCTATAGCCGATCGATATTATTTACGTTGTGAAGATGTTCGCGCCGTCGATCGATATTGATCGATTACTCGATCCTACTTCTGGACAATTGAACCCGTAAAAAGCTCATTAGCTTTGCGTGGATCGCCGTTTTTTAAATTTTATTCTGAATTTCGCTGAATTTTTTTTCATAATGTTATATACCGTTAGAAAGTGAACGATTAGCTCTATCAGAAAGTATGTTTCGTTTTTTTCCATTTCGACTTTTGTCAATTATTAGGTTAAAAAATGATGGAAAGTAAAAAAAAACTGACTCTCGCCAAAAGTTCCTTCTTTTCTTACGTTTGTGTTTTTTCTTTCACAACGTAACACACCGTTCGGAAGAGGATGATTTGCTCTACAAGGCCATATGTTGAATTTTTCGGATTTTTTCCATTTTATTTTCTTTCATTTTCAAGGCATTAAATTGGAGTGCCCAGAAGACAAATTATTTCTACCAACAGCTCCCGCTCTTTGGTTATTTTTTCTTATAGAAGGTTATGTCGTTTCAACGAGAATGTTTCGCATTATCAAAGCTTGTGTTGCGTTTATTTGTTCATGCTGATTTTTGCCAATTTTTGTTGGAATGTTAATGGAGGAATTCTTTCTAAAGGCCAGGGTTCCCTTTTTAACACTCCGCTGAAAAAAAAAAGATTGTTAAAAATCAGCATCAACAAATAAAACAACAAGTAACACAGAGTTTTGATAGAGCAACACATTCTTTTCGAACAGTGTATAGCATTCCCCAAGAAAACTAACCAAAGTGTAAGAGCTGTTGATAAAAATTGCTTGCCTTCTGAGCACTTCAGTTTAGTGCCTTGAAAATTATAGAAGATCGAAACGAACCGGAAAACTCAACACCCGCTCTCTAACACAGATCATCCTCTTTCGAACGGTGTGATACGTTATGCAAAAAAACTCAAACATAAGTATAGTGAAGGAGCTTTTGCCGAAGGTCATTCTTTTTTTACTTTAATGACTTAAAAATGGACATCAATCGTCGAGGCGGAAAAAAGCGAAGTACGCTTTCTAATAGAGCAAATCGTTCACTTTCGAATGCCATATAACGTTGTACAAAGAACTTTCAGCAAAATTAAGACTGAAATATTTAAGAAAGGCGACGACTTAGACAAGCAAGATTTTGCCATACGCGGAAAAAAGCGAAGTACGCTTTCTAATAGAGCAAATCGTTCACTTTCGAATGCCATATAACGTTGTACAAAGAACTTTCAGCAAAATTAAGACTGAAATATTTAAGAAAGGCGACGACTTAGACAAGCAAGATTTTGCCATACGGCCACAAAATCTACACCGTAACCTTAGGCGTCGGGTGAGAGGTACTTTGTGCAATCGCAGAACCAGACTAGGGAAGGGACTCTAGTGTGCGTGCCGTCGATGCTGCTCTTGTGGGGAGTACTTTCGTCGGTCAGGGGGAGTCCGCGGCTGGGTTCTGCCCTCTTCGAGCGGCGAAAATCATACGGCTGGAAAATGCGCAAAAAAACTCGTACTCGTCAAATCCTCAAATCCCGAGTAGTCACCTGAAATTCAATTACGACACAATGCAGAAGAACCGAACTCACCACCTCCCTCTCATGAAGCGACTCACATACTCACTGCACCACGACCCCATTGCCTGGAGTGCCATCGCAGGCGCACAAGAGACCGATCGAATCTCAAAGTGGACGCCGACGTGCGATCTCTAGGCAGGAGGGCGCAGACAGCAAAAGATTACGGTATAGGAATTGTGGCCGAATGGTAGAATCATTTCTATGTGACTTACCAGGAAACTATCTCAACGGTAGGTGAAGGGCCCAAGTGTTGTATATGGGCAGAATCGCCTCTCTCTGGGAAACAAGAAAATGCAAATATCTCGACCCCAATACAACTCTGCGCAGAGTTAGGGACGACAGAAGTTGGGCCATTGGCTGTGTTAGCCACATGCCTGGAGGCGGTGGGCGGGCTCAAGTTGGCTCCCTAACTCTGTGCAGAGTTGTATTGGGGTCGAGATATTTGCGTTTTGTTGTTTCCCAGAGAGAGGCGATTCTGCCCATATACAACACTTAGGCCGTTCCGACCTACCGTTGAGATAGTTTCCTGGTTAACGATGACATTTGTTCCCGGCCTGCAGAGTGTATTCTCGAGGTTTTTCATCTTAATCGGGTGCAGTTCAGGTTTGGTGGGGCTAGCTTGTAAACTCTGGGCCATAAATCCTTGCGCCACCTAGCCTGGGGTCGGATTCATCAACGATTTACATATCTTGAACACAGAATTCACAGCGGAAAACTCAGATAACGCGGCTTACCGTCATCATATCGCTTGATAAGCCGCGCTAACAGGGTTTCGGGTGTAATTTTACTGTTAAACTGCTGTAAGTCGCTGATGAATCCGGCCCCTGGTCTGCATTTCTCGTTGATTTCTATGCCTTTTCTTATTTTCTGTTCAGAAACCTTCTCAGAAAACGGTTTATGCAGTTATGGAATACAATGGCGAGCACAAAAGTGCCAGAGCTATATGAAGGCATATTCTCTGCAGCATAAGGTAACACAGGATGACACTAGGGCATGAGGCATTTAGCACTATGAGCCGTGAGGCCATCTGTTCCAAGATCGCGAAGAGACGATCCGAAGAGTTCCTAGTTATTGGCATCCTCTTGGGATGTGTGAACTTCTTGGGGTGGATTAACTTCCTCGCGGACTTCTTGGGATGGGTGACCTTCTTCTTGTTCTTGGGACGGGTGAACTTCTTGGACTGGGGTTGGGTGACCTTCTTCGACCGCGACCGCCTCCTGCTGGCCGCATTCCAAAAATAGATAGACTATATCTAGTGTACTTATTCTTAATAAGGTACTAGTCGTTTCTCTGGCCTATATGTGGACACGGGAACGCGCCAGCCAATCAGGAGCCGGATTCATCAACTACCTACAGCAATTTAGCAGAGAAAGTTACAGCCGAAATCCCTGATAGCGCGGCTTATCAAGCGATATGGTGAGCGATAAGCCGCGTTATCTGAGTTTTCCGCTGTGAATTCTCTGTTAAAGTTAGGTTAATCGTTGATGAATCTGACCCCAGGCCGCGTCATCGGGGTGGCGTGCTCACTCGATGCCAAATGGTTGGTCTGATGCCTTCTGTCTTCATGTAGGCCACATTGACGACCAGTACCTTTGGCAGTTTGTACGAATTCAGTTTCTTCATTGAATGTCTTATCGTCACTCGATGCTGGATTTTGCTTCCAAATTGCAAAATCTAAGGTTGTCGCTACTTCTGCCACTGCAAGCGACTATCTCAATAGTAGGTCGGAACGGCCCAAGTGTTGTATATGGGCAGAATCGTCTCCCTCTGGAAGACAACAAAATGCAAGCATCTCGACCCCAATACAATTCTGCGCAGAGTTAGGGACGACGGAGGTTGGGCCGTTGGCGGCGTTAGCCCTCTGCCTGCACGCGGTGGGCGAGCTGAAGTTGGCTGAGAACAGCGATGACAAGGAAGCGGTTGGCGCAGTGGGTAGAGGGCGGCGTAAGCGTAATCCCCATGATCGCTGTTTCCAGCCAATTTGAGCCCGCCCTCCGCGTGCAGGCAGAGGGCTAACACCGTCAACGGCCCAACTTCCGTCGCCCCTAACTCTGCGCAGAGTTGTATTGGGGTCGAGATATTTGCATTTTGTTATTTCCCAGAGAGAGGCGATTCAGCCCATATAAAACACTTGGGCCGCTCCGACCTACTGTTAAGATAGTCTCCTGGTTAGTTACTCCCCTTATAGATGTGCATTCGTTTTTTTCTAGAAAAGAACTCCAGCGCTATTACTGTACTAGGTGCCAGACCCATCATCCGCTTACCGCCCTCTAACAGTAGAAATGCCGCCGAACCCCCTGATAAGACGTTCATCAGCATCAGATTTGGCGGTATTTTCACCGTTAGAGGGCGGTAAGCGGTTGATGAATCTGGCCCCAGGCATCGCCACCTAGGATGCCACTCTCAGAGAAAGTGATCATAGAAGGATGGGCTGGTCCACTTTTGTTAAGCTTATTTCCGGGGCGCTAAAATACCGTATGAAGAGCACCAGATTATGTCCAGTAGGTGGCTGATCTCCAATAGGATAGAAACTCTAAGCCTTACCTCCTGCTTGTTCGTGTCCGACGGTTTCGCATCCCAGAAGGTGTCCTTTGCTCCCTTTATTGGAGCCTCTTTAGAGCTAGCGTCTATGTTCTGAAAAATTCTGAATTACATCCGAGATCTTGCAGTCGCTTGTCAGATTACCATCTAAGCAATATATACCATTTTCACGTTGAATTGGACACTCTTCTAAATCCAGCCTAGAGTTTTGAAATCAAAATGAGCTCTTCCAAATCGAAATAACCTTCGGGAGGTCAACAATACAGGTTAGAATAATTTTTCTTTAAATTTGTAAAACTTTCTTCGGAATTGTTAATTCAGCTGCTCCAATAATTGTAACAGTTTTGCAAATTTTTTATTTTTTGTGAAAAAATAATAAATTATTAGGTTGTAACGAATTAAATGGCACTGGCTCGCGCCATTTTTTGGCGCGTCTTTACGCGTTTGATCAAGAACAAACAGTAACGAGTGGCATATCATTTAGAAGCGCAAACTTTGCTCTACCGGTGAGTACCAGATTTTCTATGTAAAAGTGGGAAAACTTTAGAGTTTTATTGACTTTTTTGCAGATGGACAAAAGGGTAATCCGAGGCATTTACTTGTATGAGTTCAAGCTGGACACTACAGCTAAGGAGGCGGACGAGAAGATCAACGCCGCATTCGGCCAAGGATGTTCCACAATTCGGACGGCGTATCGTTGGTATCAGAAGTTCCGGAATGGAGATGAGAGCTTGGAAGAACATGAAGGTCGTGGGAGTCATAGTGATGTTGATGAGGACAAGCTGAGAGATGTGGTAGAGGAGGATCCACACAAAGGTACCACGGAGATAGCGAAGGTTCTTGGCGTCAGTCACAACACAGCTGCCCGGCATCTGAAGGAAATTGGAAAGACCAAAAAGCTGGAAAGATGGGTGCCTCACGAGCTGTCTGAGGAGCAAAGAAACCGACGATGTGAGATCTCGTCCGCACTGCTTCTACGGAACGAAATGGACCCATTCCTTGATCGCACCGTAACCTGTGACGAGAAATGGATAATGTACGACAACAGGCGACGATCGGCACAGTGGGTGGACAGCGATCAGAGCCCCAAGGTCTTTGCGAAGCCGGAATTGCACCAAAAGAAAGTAATGGTGACAGTATGGTGGTGTTCGCTGGGAATTATTCACCACAGCTCCCTCCCTCACGGTGCATCCATCACGGCAGAGAAGTACTGCATTGAAACTGAAGAAACGATGAAAAAGTTGAAGGATATCCGGCCGGCCTTGGTGAACCGAAGGCGAGTTCTCCTTCTGCACGACAATGCTCGCCCCCATATAGCACGAATGACGTTGCAGAAATTGAATGAGCTGAGCATTGAAACTCTACCACGTCCTCCGTTTTCTCCCGACCTCTCCCCAGCAGACTACCATTTCTTCAAGCATCTTGGCGACTTCTTGGTAGGGAAAATATTCAAATACCAACAGGATGCCGAAAGTGCCTTCGAAGATTTCGTCAATTCCAGAACTTCTGATTTTTATGCTACTGGGATAAAAAAGCTTGTGCCACGTTGGCAAAGATGTGTAGAATCGGAAGGTTTTTATTTCGATTAATAAATTTGCCAACAAGCCGAGATATTAACTGTTTAAATTTACAGTGGTTCAGTGCCATTTATTTCGTTACAACCTAATAGATGTAGTTTTAAAGCGCAAAAAGGCAGCAATCATGCAGACCGGATCCGAAAAGCTCGTCGCGATTCTTATTTGATTAATAGTGTAAATGCTGGTTACATAAACACCGAAGTGGGGATATGTATGTTCTTTACAATTGTTTTCATTGTATCGTTCACAGGTGTGAAACTTCACGCAAACAGAAATTTGCTATTAATCGACTAGAAATAGTGAGGTATTGCACACAGGCATGGCGCAATCTCTTTTGGCAATAAAAGTATCCCCTTCTTGCTCTATAAAAGAAGCCATATACCATTACGTTTCCTCAAAGGATAAAAGTTCTATAAGGGCCTGTTCATACTTCGCGACAGCAGCGACAAGAGCGACGAGAGAGCAGCGCCCGTGACGTGCGCGGCGTGCGGAAGTATGAACCGGCGACAGCAGCGACTGGAGCGACTAGAGCAACAGTGCCAGCACTCGAGTATGAACACTTTTCGGCGGCGCGCGCTCAGTTTTAATCGATATGCATGTTTTGCACGGGCGACAAGTCGCTCTTGTCGCGAAGTATGAACAGGCCCTAAGAATTTGCACTATGTATTCAATTATTGGGTAGACGAAGTAAAACTTCAAAAAAGTGATACTACAAAAAACTTCCTAAACTTCCCTGAACAAAAAATTATATATTCTAGCCTTTTTGGAGTCTCTAGTTCAATGTAGAAGAAGCTGATTTTGACTTGGAAGATTTCGCTTTGATTTCAAGTCTTAAGGCCCCCACAGAGTTATGCGGCAACGCCGCTCGCCGCTATGGTTAAGGATAGGGCAGGGACGCCGCCGGCGGCGAGCTCTGCGTCTCTGCCCTATGGTTAAGCATAGGGCCGCGGCGCTGCCGCAGAACTCTGTGGGGGCCTTTAGGCCTCGTTTATACTTCCGACGCCGAGCGACGCGAGCGCATGTATACAGGCCAATTTCATTGATCGCGTCGCTCGATCAATCTGGCCGCCACATGTGGCGTCGCGTCACTCGACGTCGGAAGTATAAAAGGGCCCTTAGGCTTGCATAGAAGCGCGTCCAATTTGACTTGAAGTGCCCGGAGTAAAATGGTATACACTGAATCCAATGCTGATTCAGACAATTCAGATTCGTCCCTTTGTAAAATCCCGGTGTAAATGGATCATTCGGATGACAACCTCATATTCTCATTCGTGGATTCGTAGAGGGATGATATTCAGTAGGAGCTATTTTAGGATGATTCAGATAGCTGATGTGTCCTTGGATCAATTATGGAACTCCCGATTCGGATAGGATTTCGGGCTCCTGATCAACACCGGTTACCTGAACTATACTGAAAACCATTCTATGAAAATCACCCGTATATGATTCTCCCTAAAATTTGGAATGGTCAACGTTGTCATCATTCGACTGAACCATTTATCGAGGGATTAAAAAACGGCGAATCTGGTTTGTACCACCTTCGGATCAATCATTTATTATACAGGGTGAACCAAAATAAAATGGACAAGATTTTTTCGTCATAATTACAAAACAACCAACAATTCGAGAAAACGTCAACTAAATTACAACAATACAAACATTAGGGTACAAGCGGTTTCGTAGTGGCCTTCCTTGGAGCGGATGTGGAGGGCCAAACGTTTCGCGAAATTTTCGACGATGGGCCGCTGGTCGTAGCTGGGAACAGATTCTGTTCACGGATGAGAAGCTGTTCACCGTGGAGCAGGCGCACAATCGCCAAAATGGTAGGATGTGGTCTACAGAGGCTCCAAGCACCTCCGCTATCGTTCAAAACCCACAATCTGTCATGGTTTGGGGCGGAATCTGCGCCAGCGGCAAGATCCCTGGTTTTCGTGGATAAAGGAGTGAAAATCGACGAAGATGTGTACCAGCGAGACATTCTTGAGTCCGTAGTTCTTCCTTGGGCCCACCAGCACTTCGGTGATGCCCATTGGACGTTCCAACAGGAGTCCCCGACTTCATCACGCCTTCGGAATGGCTGTCGTATTCTCCGGATTTGAATCCGATGGACTACATTGTGTGGGGCATTTTAGAGGCTAGGATCGGCGTCAAACGCCACCGCAGTCTCGAGTCCCTGAAGGAATCCTTGCGCCAGAATGGGGAACGGTTGTCTCCTGATGACCTGCGGCCAATCTCCGAAAAATTCGCGAAACGTCAGGCCCTCTGCATCCGCTCTAAGGGAGGCCACTTCTAAACTACTTGAACATGATGTGCCCTAATGTTTGTGTTGTTGTAATTCAGTCGTCGTTTTCTCGAATTGTTGGTTGTTTTATAATTATGATAAAAAAATCTTGTCCACGTTATTTTGGTTCACCCTGTATTATTAACAGCCACAAAGTTCAAGGTATCTTCCTCACCGAACCATTTTAAGTGTTTGTAGAATAGTCGGGTAAAAAAAAAGTTAGCAGACTAGATGCTTAGTCAATCTCAGTCACACTTCGTGGGTTTTTTGGTCACCATGCGCTTGTACCGCAGTCGGAGGTGCCACCTCTCGCATGTAGTCCCTTTGTTGATTCAAGGTTCGGGCGACGGCTGTGCCAATCAAGCCTTCTAAGGTTGGTGAATTGGCACTAGACTTGTCTGTGAAGGTTAAAGATGACTTGTCCATTAACCGGCCATGGCAAGTCATTGTATAGGCCAAATACGCATTCGAATTGCCTCCACGGCACTCCGTAGAAGTAGAATGCGCGGCGCGTTCCACAAAAGGATTGATGAAAGCCGCTCTTTAGCTGCATCACCTGCCCATTCTGATTTAATGACTATTTGCTCGTCAGCGAAATACGTAGATGAAAACGCTCTGGTCATCTATGGGCTCTTTTTTCATTGAAATCTTGCCAGTACCGCTAGTCGGACATTGGTGGCGTATATCGGTTGTGAAAGTGCCGCTATACCCCGGGGTATAAGTGGAATGCTTAGCGCATACCGGAAGTGTTGATCGATTCCCATCCGTAAGCTTTCCAGCGGAAGTGTGACTTACAGTAGCACAGAGATCAGGTGGTTTTAGAGTCAGTGATTAACTAGGAAAGGGTTTTAGGAAGGGGTTTGTCTAAACGGCAGAAATGAACATCGTTGCCAGATTATCTGTCTTTCAAAAAGTATAAAAATCTGTCACATTTTTTCAGGAGTCCTTGAACCTACCGATTTTGGGGCCCCGAAAGTTTACTGTGGGAACGTACAGACTCACAACGCAGTAGTTTCCAAAAACCGAGCGTGCAAAAAATACTGCTTCATTGGCGCGGGTCAGGTGTTCGATCCCTTGTCTTGCAGTATTTTTTGCATTCTTTCTGCGCATTCCATGTGTGGAAGATATTATTGCCTTGTGGGACTATGCGATACCATATGAATTTCCGGAACTTCTAACTCAGTAGGTTTAAGAACTCTGCAAAAATGGAACAGATTTTTCGGATCTATCCTAGTCGAGAGGGGCAACCGAAAAGTGTCGATTGCGGACGTCATCCGTTGCCACACAATCATATGCACTAATTTCAAAGGAAAGCCCTCGTATCGTGGGACAACAGTTGAAGCTCTCGTAGGAACTTAGCAAGGATTTTGGAGATGCAAATCACTGTATGCCCCCTCCAACTAGGATAGGGCCGATTTTCGTGCTATCTAAAGCGCAGATATTCTCGCAGTGGTATTGATTTTCGCCGTTTAGGAATTGTTTAGTGTGCACGCGACGCGCGACGCGATATCATGGTAGGCTACCATATCGATCGGACGACGCGGTGGATCGATATGGAAACTCATCATTCTATCGCGTTGCGCATCGCGTGCACACTAATCGATTCCTTAGACATACGCCTTCGACTCTCCTCTGGTGAGTATAGATGGCAGTCAGCCCATTAGGATGTGCCACGCATGCTGCTGCTGATCCAATAACGCGGGATGGATGTTAAGTTGATTGGTTCCGCTACACTTCAGAGGCATCTATTAGGTTGTCCCATAAGTCTTCGCCGTTTTTTTTCAACGATTCACTGCAGATTTCGCCGGCAGTCTCTTCCATAGCGCTGCATAGTTTTCGAAAGAGAATGATTTGCTCTATCAGAACTTGTATCGCATTTCTTTTTTCACCATGAATTTTGTCAATTTTTAGGTCGTTGAAGTGAAAAGTGAAAAGGTAGCCATGTGCGTACTTGTTCTCTCCGCTTAGGTGTGTATTTTTTTGCGCAGTTTTTTATAGCACTTGGAAGACAATGCTCTGTACTACAAGAATATGTGTTGGCCCTATTTTCTCACTTGTCCTTTATTGATTTTGAGGTCATAAAATTGGGACGTCCGAAGGAGGATGGTTATTTTTGCCAACAGCTCCTGCTCTGCGGTTGGACTTTTTGGGTTGGTGTTATATGTCATTCGAAAGGAAATGTCTTGCTCTATAAGAATGTGTGTCGCGTTTATTGATTTCTGTTGAATATCAACAAAATGCCAAAAAGAGAAAAATCGTCTTCACCAACAACTCCTTCTCCTTCTTCAGTTGTTGATATTCGACAGAAATCAGCGTGAGCGAATAAATGCGACACAAATTCTTACTGAGCAAGACGTCCTCTTCCGAACGACATATAACACCAAGCAAAAAAGTCCAACCACAGAACCGGAGTTTTGGTAAAAATTCGGGCGGAAAAGTCGGACGTTCCAATTTGATGACCTAAAAATCAATAAAGGTCAAATGAGCAAATGGCGCTAACACATATTCTTGTAGTACAGAACATTGTCTTCCAAATGCTATAAAAAACTTCGCAAAAAATTACAAACCTAAGCGGAGAGAACAGGTGCGCAAATGGCTACTTTTTCACTTTCCACTTCAACGACCTAAAAATTGACAAAATTCATGATGAAAAAGAAAAGCAATACATGTTCTGATAGAGCAAATCATTCTCTTTCGAAAGCTTTGCAGCGCTATGCAACAGACCGCCGGCGAAATCTGCAATGAATCGTTGAAAAAAAAAACGGCGGGGACTTATGGGACAATCTAATACTCCTGCTGTATTACAAAAGTAGGGCGCATGTAGCGCAGTCGGAGGAGGCGCGACTGTCGCGTGCACCCGATACCAGGTTCCTGGTTCGGATTTCCCGCCCGGGCCAACCAAGCCTTCCATCCCTCCGAGGTCGGTGAATTGGTACCAGACATGTCTGGGAAGGATAAAGCGCTGACTTGTTCATCGGCTGGCCACCGCAAGTCATTGTATGGCCAAATACGCATTCATGTCGCCTACACGACATCCCGTAGAAGTAGAATACGCTGGCGCATCCCAGAAGGGATTGAGTAACGCCGTCCTTTATCCTTTTTATTACAAAAGTGCTTTATTTGTCGTCGCTTTGATTGTTAGTCTTTACGAGCGCAGCCAAAAATGCCTCCATATGTCCTTGTTATGTGTCAAAGTAGCTCAGTGGGTTGTCTGCTCTCGAGTGATACGAGGAGCGTCCTATCTCTCGTTCAGGGCCTTCACGAGGGAGCCTGACCAGCTCCTGAAGTTGTTATGCTGATGACAATGTGTTGAATACATCCTTTTTCGCGTTTGGAGATCACAAAGGCGTTGCTGAACAATGTGAACTTAGCAGAATTTCCAGGCAGTGAGCCCTTTGAGTGGAATAGTGGACGGTATGTATATACGGTCAAAACGAGCGGCTTGGGGAGCTTTCAAGAGCGTTGAAGAAGTCGTGAAGAAGACGAAGAACGTCCGACTTCGTGCCCACCTAGGGCCGGATTCATCAACGACTTACATCAATTTAACAGAAAAAATTACAGCCGAAATCACTGACAGTGCGGCTTAGGCCTTTGTCATACCATCGCTCACCCTGAGCGACGCCTAATGATATGCACCCATATCGATCCCATCGCGCCGCCCGATCGATATGGGAGCATATCATTAGGCGTCGCTCGGGGTGAGCGATGGTATGACAAAGGCCTTACCAAGCGATATGGTGAGTGATATCTGAGTTTTCCGCTGGAAATTCTCTGATAAAGTTATGTAAGTCGTTGATGAATCCGACCCCTATTCGACTCCACTGCTCTCCCCGCCCTGGAATACGCCTCAGAGACCTGAGCTATACGAAAGCAGGATGAACCCACGATCAGTGTCGCGCAGCGGGGAATCGAGAGGGTTATGCTCAGAGTGACACGACTCACGCAAGTGAGAGAAGGCCTCCGGATTCCGAGCTTCGCCGACGTTAGAAGATCAGAGACGCTATCGCGTGGGCCAAGTCGTCGGAAATTAGGTGGGCCGGCCGCAAAGGGCGCTTCGCAGACACCCGTTGGACGAGAGCCGTCACCGACTGGATTCCGGGGGATGCTAAGAGAAATACCAGGACGCCCACCAACACGTTGGCAAGATTCTTCGTGAATGCCCCAAACGGTCGACATGACGCTCTTTGTGTCCCTCAAGCGAGGAAGATCCATTGGTGCACTCTGGCACGCGACAGGGTCGAATGGAGACGATGCTGGCGCCCGCTCGAGCAACTCGATGATCAACGGGACGACAGGTGATGCAGGTGACATACAGCTCAATGAAGCCTTTAATAATATGAACAACAGTCGGATGAAGGAGCCGACCGATGTGAGAGCGCTCTGAATGCGTATTTGACCTACATGACCTGGCGTGAGAGGACAATCGAACGGGAATCGATATTTGCATCGAGATGGCGCGCTCTGCCGACTACGCTTCTAGCCCTTCCATTTGCTCTATTAATGTTTTCTAGTTCAGAATTTTGCGTCGGAACTAGTTTTGCAAGCCAGGGTCGGGGTTCCAAGTGATTTTTCTAATTTTTGAATTGCAAAATTTGCTAAATTGTGCGTTCTTAATTCGTCTAAGAACTCGTTGAGTGCTTGAAGAGACCGAATGAGTATTTGCTAGTAGAAGACGTACGGTTCAAAGCAGTACCTCGGCCGAGCTGAGCAGTTTGTTGTTCTTCATCTTGATCTCTTCAGGTGTCATCGGCCGGAATGCGTCGCACATCGGCGTCGGTGGTCGCTCGGCAAACTGCCGTCCAGGCGTATTCTCGGCGTTCTTCATTCGCTCCTCCAACTCCGGAATCACTCCATAGACGTGTCGTGGATGAATGTTGACGCTGCAAGCATGTTCAGGAGGTCTTCTAAAGGTACGTTGGGCAATTTTTTGACTACCACAGGCTTTGGATCGATCCTATTTGGGAGGGACGTTCGCCAAAATGGTAGTTTCCACCCGAAATTTGCCCGAATTTCTTCGTTCACATCGTCGGCATCAACATTGGGCCAGAAGAATTCAGATGAAGGAGGATATGGTTAGATACGTTGTGCCCCATGGTGACTAGGAGATCGATTTCTATCCAATTTTGTCTGCATCGGTGATGGTTGCTAGTATTGCGATGTGTACCAACCTCCTGAGTTATTTATCGATTTTTTTGCGAAAATTCTCGGATCTATCCCGGACGGAATGTTGCTATCGTAAAGTGTGAATTGCGTGCGTCGTCCCATGCCTCTTAACACCATCTCCTGAATTTAAACGAAAGGCGTTTAACCACCATTTATCCCTTCCGACTAGGATAGATTGAAATTTGCTTTAAATTTTCGAATCATTAATTTTTGTTAAAAAATGAAGTCAACTGCGCAATGTTGTTTTATGTGATAGATCAGTGGAAGCCATGAAATCATATTAAAAACCATGCTCACATCCAAGGCTTTTAAAGGAGACTAAACACTTTTGAAATCAAATTGAGCACTGAGCTTTGAAATAAAAATGATCGTCTTCCAATTTGAACTAGATTTTCGGCAAAAAAATGTAGAAATAAGGTTGCGATTTGAATGGTTAGCTATGATTTTATTGAATTTGCAGCCCGAAA